>CM061156.1:2170337-2317837 GCA_030710495.1 Labroides dimidiatus
AGAAGGTTGTTTAGTCTGTGAGGGACTGAGGAAGACAGATTAAGGAGGACAGGGACAGAAAGCTTTGCTGCTGTGATTGGCTGCTCTAGACAACTGAAGTAGAAGTGAGACGCTGAGGTGTTGTTGTTTGGAAGTCTGGGACCTGAAAAATCAATAGAGTTGAATCAGAACTTTTCTGCCCGGTGCCTCAAAGTGCAGCAATTCTATTTCCCACCTCTTTAAAAAAAAAAAAAAAAAAAAAAAAGGGGGAGAGAACAAGCTACAAGGCGATATTACCCCTCCCAGAAAGTGACTTCCCAATCATTTGGTGTTGAAGGCACCAAAGGCAGAGAGGAATAAAAAGGATACACCTGAGAGACCTCTGTTTTGGTGCCTGAACTCTGCCCCGCGGGCTGCTTCGCTCCACCGATCGGCCCGCACAAGTGGCTCTGTGTGTGTCAGGAAACCGGAGAACAATCCCCGCTGTGTTCAGGGTTTGATCTGCTGCTGCATCAAATGAGCCGCAGCGGCTGATCAAGGCGACGCACGCCGCGTATGAAATATAATAAACACATCCACACGGGGGGACACACGCTGCAGAATAATTGCCTGTCAAGCACTATCAGAGTATTTTTAGCAAATGTTTGCTGGTTTCTTACACCCGTTTCTCTGAAATCTGAAAAAAAATATTTATACACGGTGTACTTTTTTGGCTTCAAACCCTGTCAGGAGCTGGAATTGAACCAGTTTGATCACCAGACTTCTAAACTAACTCATCACTCCGTGTCTCTACTCACTCGGCTTTCATCTCCTCCTCTTATTAAATTCATCCCCGTGTCTTTTTCAGTGAACGCATTAAAACGCTCAGTGAAAGCTCACTCCAGCGCTGATTAGAGCGACGCTGCAAGAATGGGAACGGCCGTGTAAACACCTTAATTTGATTATCATAATCATGGTAAGGTCATAATCAGGCTAAGCAGAACAAGATTAAATCAGGGGATTCGTTTTATTTGAGGAGACATTTGACCCCACACTCTTTCTGCTTTTCTCTGTATTGAAAAAAAAAACTGTTATTTTGAAAGATCTGTTTACAAAAAGACTCAAATTATCCTGAGGATGGAGGTGGATTAGATTCAAATTAGGGAAAAAAAACACACAAAACTTTGATGGTTTCACTTTTTTCTATTTAAGGTTATATTAGCTTCCTGTGAACCCTGTTGGATGATTCAAAGTGTGCGTATAAATATCTAAAACTCTCTGCTGTGTGTGTGTGTGTGTGTTTCTGTCTCCCCGCAGGAAGCACAATAACTCCCAACTACCTTGACAACTCCACATCCAACGTGGGACCCTGGTGCTCATGTGCGGCCAGCGGCAACCACAGGGAACAGTGCAACGACTTCCTCCTGTTTTTCCACGACAATATCTGCCTGAGTGAGTAACAGCTGCGGAGAGGCACCTCTGGCAGCACGGTAACAATAACAACCCAGAACCGGGACGAGAGAGGGAATTAACAAAGTCTGCAGTCATGGAGCCAAATAAGCTGTGGAACTTTCAAACAGAGAGCAGCAGAAGCAGCAGCCAGTGTTCACCCAGATACAGATCTTTACATTAAAATCTACATTTTCAAGTCCTGACAAAATATCCAGATGCAGAGAAGTCAGGGTAACGATTGATCCCGACTGTTGACGATTTCTAAACTGTTAGTTTAAGCAAAGCAAAACCATCTATGAGCTCCTTTTTGGCACAATAACAACTTCTGTCATAGATTTTCATGTTTGTATAATGTGGAGTGGTTTCAGTGCAGGGGTCACCCACCTTTTAATTACTGAGGGCTACTTCAATCAATCAATCAATCAATCAATCTTTATTTAGGTAGCGCCAATTCATAACAAACGTTATCTCAAGACGCTTTCCAAGCGTTAACAGGTCTAGACCTGTAAATGGTAATAAAATTTTATTAACAGAAACCCAACATCAAGACAAGATAAGAAGTCTGATCTCATCTTAACCCACCATGAGTACAGACCTTTGCAATATTCAGCAAGTTACAATGGAGAGGAAAAACTTCCCTTTAACAGGCAGAAACCTCGGACAGAACCAGACTCATGTTAGACAGACATCTGAGGAGACTGTGTTGGGATTAGAGAGAGAGAGAAGGGCAGAGAGACAAAGACACAGGGAGACATAAACACAGAGTCCATATTTCTGTGTTGTAGAGATGATCACAGAGAAACTGTAACTGTAAGAAGCCGTAGCAGCTGGAGTTTGTCAGGTCCATGGCAGCAGGTCGTCCACAGCAACAATCCAAAGAAGCTAACAGACAAACTCAGAGACTCCCAGAGAGATCCATGGTTAATAACTTTAATGAGACATTAAGATCAGAAGTTAGACTGACAGATAGAGAAGAGAGGGAAGCAGGAGCCCCCCCTACAGTCTAAACCTATAGTAGACTAACTAAGAGCTGGTTCAGACCTGATCCAGCTCTAACTATAAGCTTTATCATAAAGGAAAGTTTTAAGTCTACTCCTAAAAGTAGAGAGGGTGTCTGCTCCCCGAACCTCAACTGGTAAATGATTCCAGAGAAGAGGAGCCTGATAACTAAAGGCTCCACCTCCCAGACTACTTTTAGAGACCCTAGGTACGACGAGCAGGCCTGCATGCTGGGAACGCAGCGATCTAGACGGATAATACGTCACGATAAGCTCTTTAAGATAGGATGGCCCGATGCCATTACGAGCTTTGAAAGTCAGAAGAAGAATTTTATATTCTGTTCTAAACTTTATGGGTAGCCAGTGCAGAGACGCTAATAATAATAATAATAATAATAATAATAATAATAATAATAATAATAATAATAATAATAATAATAATAATAAGGCCCGACTGTTGTGGATTTTTTGAGGCCGATGCCAATTCTGATATTTGGTGGGGGAAAAAAATGGCTAAATCACTTTAAATATATATAATAAATAAAATAACTTCTTTTTGGGTCCCTTAATGCTGACAAAAAGATATGAATTTCAATTTTTCAAGTATAAAACATGCTGAAAAGCATTAAAAGGGGCTAAAATCAGCTGATAAACAGACGATAGTTGGCCGATTTAATCGGCAGAACTCCTGCCAATTTTGAGTCTATAAATCGGTTATAATCGGCCGATTAAATCGGCCAGCTGATATATCGTTCGGGCCCTAAATAATAATAACAATAAAGCATAAAGATGCGTATTTTAGCAAAAATAAGCACGTTTGATGCAGTTTGCCTAATTCGTTTTACAAATAATCACTTTTAATATTTTTTAGGAAATCATTCACTCTCACATCTTCAAATCATAGTTCATTTGTGTTCACCACTTCACTTCAGTAAAGAGTGACCTGTTGATCTGACCATAGGCTGTTTGGTTTTGGCTTTAGGTCAGAGTTCATTTACAGATGAAACATGTTTTGTTTTTAAAGAATTATATGAATTGTTGTCATTTTGGGGTCTGCATTAATGCAGCTGTTTTTGATTCAGAAAGAACAGGAACTACTTTTTTAAAAGGCGCTCCATGGTGACTCGTGCTATTTTTAGAGCACGCCTCACGGGCACCTCATGCTGTTGCTGCGGGCAACCAGGTGCCCATGGGCACCGTGTTGGCTACCCGTGTGTTGGCTTCAAATCCTCGTTTGAACTCCACATGTTGAGCTCTTGTTGCAGGATGTAAAGCAGCGGTGTAGAAACGCCTCAGATGGTTGTAGTTCTACACCTGAACCCACATTGACTTTTAATGTCTGATACGTTGTGGTACAAACCGTCACTTTTGCTTCTTTGTTTACTTCACCAGCTGTTTGGTTTTGAAGGAACTCCATAAATTCTGGCAGCACCATCAGGAGACAAATGTTTTGACTCCAGGATCGTCTGAATCCCTGTTGAATTGTGGAAAATGTTTCACAGCACTGATGAATCGGTTTGCTTTTGCTCAGCACCTTCCAGATACTTTCCTGCTCTTAAATAATACAGATTAAAAAAAACACTGACAGTAAATCCTGCCCACATCGTCCAGCTGACAAACCCCCCTGGACCACCTCTTTCTTTAATTTTTCAGTGTCCTCGGGGACGACAGTCTTTCCCCATCCATCTGTTCACTTCGGCCACATTAATTCATATCTTTGCACAAATAGAGCCTGCAGACAAACATCCCTCTGAGTGATGGCAGCGGCGACAGACCACTGACATTAATGAAAGACTACAGCTGGTGTCGCGAATAAACAGATTACCACGTTCAATATCCGATTGTTTAGATTATTCCGGGAAATGTCTCACCGCAGGAGAACGATTTACGATAATAGAGACTGCTAAAACGACCAGACAAAGACATCAGTGACTGATAAAGTGCTGCTGATGCTAGAGAAGGATTATCCCTCAATCCTCGGAGTCTTTACCTTTTGTTGTAGCTTTTATTCATCCAACAACAACAACCAAACACTCATGATGATAGGAGATCATCCCTCTGAGTGAGTGATAGTGCTTCTGACACCAGAATGACACCAGTGACAAAGTAATACAATCTGAGGCTGCTGGTGACAGAGCAGACTCTGGAGTTTATTCTGGGTTATTATTCAGTTTAACAATAGACGAAGACGCATTTTTATAAGAGCTGTCGGCGTGAATGAAAACATCCATGACAGACCAGTGACACCAGTGACAGAACAAAGCAGATGTGGTGACATGAATGAACGTCTCAGATCAATTACAACAATCTGAGCAAAAAAACAACTCCTCATCTAACATCACAGAGGAGGCCGTTTGCTCCTGCTTCTCCTCACACACTCAACACTTTGTGGCTCCTTTAGGACTAAAGGGAACCATTCAGTACCTGTAACGGCTGCAGAACCTCAGGTGATGGGACATAAACGCCGTAAAAAAACAATCTCCGCTTGTAAAAGTCTGAAAAAGTAAAGAGTCAGCAGAAAATCCAGACTGGAAAGGGCAGAGAGAAGTTCGACTCTATCTGCAGGTATTTCTTTTTGCAGACTGAGGAGTGTCTTCCACGAGAGTTTCACTGGACAGCAGCGTAAAGGCCAAAATACACAGGATGCATCTCCAGTCAGGCTCTGCTCCGTCACAGCACTGGATCTGAACTCAAGGAATGAATTTAGGAATTTAAGAGTTAAATCTTTTTTTTTTTTTCAATTTTGTTATTTCAGATAAATATTAACTGATTGCAAGAAAGCAGGAAATTTGGGATCCAAAGAAGTACATCAGCGTATCGTCAGCGTAGAAAAAAATGAAGAAAAAAACATGTTATTTAGCAGTGTTGTGGCGTGGGGATTTTTTTGAGGAAGCCAAGTGAGACAAAGCCTCTAATCTGTATGTTTTATAGGTACATAAAAGACTATGTTGCAGCTTGTATATCGTTATTTCATGTAATGGAATGACCGGTTAAGAGCGTCCAGAGAGCGCTCATTTTACGTACACACGCTTGTTATGTAACAGACACTTTGAACACGGACACACGCCCTTTCACCCCCCCCCCCCCCTCAGTCACTCATTCACACACATTGTCCTCTTGACTTAGCTTAAACATCTTATTAATCTACACAACCGCCCACTCGAATACACAACCGGCCGCTTCATGCACAGTGCCAACACAAATATGCTAATCTCCCTCCTTTTCATTCAGCGGGTCGATGATGACGACACCTGTGATTTGATTGGTTTGAGGCCAAAGACGGGGTGGCTTCCCTTGACACAGTCTTGACTAATCACAGATGAGCAGTGTCATGACGACAGCCTCATCTGATTGGTTAATCATTCTTGATTTTTTTTCACAAAGGGACGCCAACTTGGCCCGGCCTCCCTGCGGACAAACAGTGTGCAATACCGTATTTTCACCACACATTCGCCACATAACATTTAGGAGGGCGCTGTTGTAAACATTGTAAAATGCTCAATAAGTAGAGGAGAGAAATGAGGAAGAGATGACAGCGACAGAATACAGAATTATCCAAACTGTTAAAAGGAGTATTTTTTATTAAAACACAGCTACAGTCTGAAAAAAGAGAGGAAGCATGGCTTCCTTTGGCCTCCGGGAGAAAACGCCACTGTTGTTTAGACTCCTGTGGAATAAGCAGGTCTAGGGTTTGGTACCTGCCTTCAACCTGTTTGGGATTTAGCCTCAAATTGATGAACTTAAAAAAAAAAAAAATGTAGTCAAGGTCTTGAGAAACGTATCAAAACGTTTTTTCATATAACCAAAATACACCAAATGTCATTTTTCATCAGACCTCATGATCATCTACCTGATCTTATTCCACAAATAAGTGATAAAAATCAAGAGTTTATAAATCTGTCATGAAGTCTATATTTGATCCAGACCTGTTTAATTTAACTACAAGTTGTTAGAAGATGTTAAATGACATACAGGTAGAAATGGAGCTGCACCAACTGGCTGCTTAATGGGAGACCAAACTGAACAGACTGACAGTGACTTTAATGGTTTTGGAGGACTCTGGAAAAACGGCAGCACCGAGGTCTGAGTTCTGTTTTTCTTGGAGTGTTTTTTTTCGACAGCTGGACACCACAGTTGTAAAAATGCAGAATGAGCGAACAAAGTCAAACCAACTGAAAAATAAGGAAGCGAGAGAGAGAGAAAAAAAGAGAAACATTTCTGGCAGACAGATCCTCCAAACATCACCGACTGAAACAGAGCAGCCAGAATCTCTGGCAGAAACCCACCACGCAGCGCTGGCAAATTAAAATAAATACTCATTAAAAAGTCCATCTCCCCGTCTTTTCCAGGCCTTTGTGAGAATTTTGCAAATTAAACACTTCATAATTAGACAGCCGTTCCAGTTTCAGCTCATCAGGACGCCGGAGTACAAAACTACTCTGCTTTCAGATCATCAGAAGTCTCCGTGTGCTTTGTTTTGTTTCCTCCTGTAGTTTGAGTTGAAGGACTTTCTGCTTTTAAAACATTTCAACACATCAACCTCTCATCAGGACCGACTCGCTGAAGCATCCTTTCCTTACCTTGCACCACTTCACTTTGCTCCGACGTGTGATTCAAACCGAGATCTTCTGGGGTCGTCTAGCAATGTCTAAAAATACAACCCTCATGTCAGAGATCAGGGAGACTCTTTGCACAATGTTTGGTATCTTTCCAAAGCGGACTGTTTGACTAAAGCCTTCACTGCGCGGCCACCAGAGAAGGTTTGAACTTTTCATTCTTCACCTGGATGACTCACAGTTCCCCCGCTCCGGAGGAGACGCTGGAAAAGTGTTGCGATCCTCATTTGTAAAACTCAATGAGTCGAGACAAGGAGACATAAAGAAGCCGTGGATGGAGATCAGAGATTTGGTTTGATGGAGCCTAAAGGAGGTTATATGACAGCAGGCTTTTCACCCTGCCTTAAGCACAGCCATTTAGACCCTGCTGCGCGGAGATGTAGACAGTCAACCCATCACACAATCTGGTTTGCCTTAAGCTTACCAAGAAATCCACCACAAAAACGCTGATAGGAATATTATTCATAACATGCAGGACATAAATATTGAGACACGTAGAGGAGAAACCGGACGAATGCAACTCAGCGGGCAAAAAAACAAACAAAAAACGTACAAATTTAGATGCTCAGTCGGAAATTTGTGAAAGATTTTGGCCACAAATGGGAGGAAAATTTTCAAGAAAACTTCCCTGAAAATTCCCATGGGAATTTTAGCATCAGGAATGTTGGAAATTTTCAGGGTTTTGTTGCCGTTAACGTAAACAAAATTTTCTAAAAAAAAAAATAAATAAATACCTGAAATTTTTGTATCATTTTTTTTTCTTGATATCAACAAAATGTTTAATATTTAAAATATTTAGATATGTGTATGATGAGGTAAATGCAGTTAACATTAACTCCCAGAAATCTCCAACTTGAGAGATGAATGAGCCGTCTGGGATACTTTTCTTTAACTCCGTTTGAAACATTAGACGCGTTCCATTCAGGGATTCTATTAAAGACTCTGCATAAAATCCACGTCCCCCCATCACGAGCTTAACCTCCCAGTGCAGTCACATATGTTCTCCCAGCAGCTTGATGGATGTCTTGTTTTTCAATAAACTCCTCATGTGCATCCTGCAGCCAGGACTCTCACCCTCCAAAGCGGCTCCTGTGCGCTGTTTACTGTAAGCTCCTTAGAGACCCAGAAAAAACAAACCTCAGACTGACTGGCCTCATTTCCCTCCATCTGAGCAAAAAGAAGAAGAAGAAGAAGAAGAAGAAAAAAGATGGAGAAGCACGTCTCCTCCTTTTCTTCTGCCTCCTGATAAAGTGGCTGAAGCCAAACATTGGGAGCATTGGGATAAGAAGGAGGAACGTGTTTCTAACAGGAGAGGGGGATTCATGGAGCAGCGATGCACGGCCCTGCTCTCATCTCGATTGGTCCTCTGGTTCTGTTTTCGGGAGAAAACTCGTGCATAATGATTTGGCAGGAAGACTCTGGACTGGAGCCAATAATTGGAAAAATGAACTTGTTCTCTGAGAGCTCCTGAATGTTCCGTCGTGTTTCCCAGGCGGTCCGACACACAGAATGAAGTTTTATTAGTTTGGACTCTGTGTAGTTTTAGTTTTATTTCACAAGCGGACAGCAAAAGCACCAATCAAATAAATGCTCCTGGTCTCTCTTTGTTGTTTTTAGATTTTTGGGGAATAAATTCAGAGTTATTCTGCAGAACAGCCCCCCCCCCCCCCTCCTTGTGCTGTTCTGAAGAGTCCTGCATGCTGAGACAGGACTTCAGCTGGCCTTTGATGACTTTGTAATTGAAGGTAATTTGGTTTCCTGCCTCCAAGCTAATGAGGTGGACCAAGGAAACTGTGGCAGGTAAGAATACAGGAGGTGGGGAAAAAAGAAGCTTTTCTAGAGTGAGTGTGCTCAGGTTTTAAAAACAGCCGTCACCCTCCCCACACCTCCTCATCACTGCCATAATAACCACTCACTATGCAGAGCAGCAGCTCCGGACTCCTCCGCTCTCTGAAAGCTGAGTGTCAGGGAAAATTGAGCGGACAGATGGAGGTGAAGCTCATTTATTTCCACAATTATTATCATTTTTTCGTCTGGAAGTTAGATTTGTAGCATAACAGAGAAGAAGAGAGGGTGATATGTCAGGTAGTTTGGGGACAGGATGTCGCTGCACACGGTGTGCTCTGCAGCATGACTTCAGGGGCCCTATGAAGTCTGGGAGAGGTAGAAAAAAAACACTCGGGCCCTTAGGGAGAGACTTAAAAGTCAAAGAGATACGAGATGGCGGTGCTTAAACAGCCATGTCCAAACATTTACAAAGGAGCTGTCACAACAGCTTACCACTGAAGATATCAATTGGCACCTCATCCCTGCGTGACGGCGGGTGGCGAGGCGCGATGGCGAGCAGCTGGATTTGCTACCTCTTGCTTCTCTCATCCTGCCGGGGGATCGCTGCGCACAGCAAAGTGCTAACTGCACACTCTGAGTGCTGCAGCATTCTTTTCCCACCTGTCCCAGCAGCGCTAATGGCCCACAGCACCATTAGCTGGTCCACGGGCTTTTGCTGCACGGTGCTGATGTACACATGCCGTCAACCTGGCCCAATCTTTTCCCTTCCCCACCGACCACAGGCTGCATAAATAAAGCATGTCACCCTTTGGTTTGGGAACTTTTTTTGGTTTTATTCTCTGGAACCAGAAATGACGTATTTGGACAAACAGGCGAGAGAGGAGAGGATGGCGGCGTCGATAGGCTAATGAGGTTACGAACCTTTAAGTCTCCACAGTGAGAGTCTGTTTACGGCGGATTTGAGTTGTTCTTTGTTGGGCTAAAGAAGAGAGCAGAAATGCCACTGGTTCACCCATGACTCCATCGGGGGGGAGACAAATGACGATGTCATGCTCAGGCTCATGGGAAGCCGTTTTATCATTTAAAAGCAAGATATGAATCAGAGATATCTGTGATTCAATTCTGACTATACAAAACTACGTCACTTTTGCCATTCATATGTATGGAGTGACTCAAAACCGATATCTACGTCATTTCGGATATCCAAAACTCAATTTACAGAAATCTGCAAGTGAATTCTGGATGTCGGTAATTTGAATTCAAGATATTTGTCACTCAATTCTGACTTGGCAGAATACGAATTACAGATATCTTTAATTAACCTCAATTTATTATACCTAAATATCTATTTTTGGATATCTCAAATTAAATTCTGTAGATATCTGTAAATGGGATTATGGCTGGTCAGTGTTGTAGAAATTTTCTAAGTTCTGGTGAAGAATGAAATAGAGACTTCTGCCAGCCGACAAGGTTTTATTTCCTTTGCAAAGAAAAGGTCAGTGGTCGATCTGAGCGGTAGAACGAGACAAAGACCCCGAAACAGGGGAGACTCAAGAATATATATATGAAGAAACGCCCCCTCAGGTGTGCCTCACACCTGTCTGTCTGCTGCAGGAATCCACATTGGAGTGATCTTTGTATCCAGGTGGGGTGTGTGAGAGGTCTAGACGCCGCAATTTAAAATACAAAGGTGGCTGCAGGAAATCACATCAGGACAGGGCTTTGTGGCAGAGGTGTGAGGCAGACAGGAGATAGGGCGACTTAAGACATTGAAATTACAATTACATCTGAATGGAATAAGGGACCGTCATAATTTAACTGTAGATATCTATGAATTTTGTTGAGAGATATTTGATATTAAAGGTAGATATTAAAGGTTAAATCTAATTTTGCTTCATTAAAACTGAGTTACAGATTTCTTGAATTCAGATTTCAGCTCGGCGAAATTACGTCACAGATATCTGTAATCACTACAACTTTTACGTATCACACTGTAGGCCTGTTGAGTTCATCATTTGTTTCTGTTAGTATCAAATCTTCAGACGACGTCGTCTTCATCTGCGAGTGCTGTTTTTGGGGTTTACCATGTTGTTACATGTTGATGCCACAAGAGGGCGACTGAGGAACGCTGATTTCCCCCCAGCAGATCAGTGAAGAAGCTTTCTGAGAGAAGAATCTCGAATCCCACTTTTATCCGTTTGGATACAACGACCATCACGACTGTTTCTTTCTTCCTCCATTCTTAGAAACAAGGAGATGAACCCACTTCCTGTTTGATTATGGCGGGGAGGGGAAATGACGTTTTTTTGGATATCCAAAACAGAGAGCAACGTCATTAATGACGTATGAGATATCTTAAATTCATAATCCACCAAGGGCCAAATTGAATCACAGATGTGACACATTGAATGACGTTTTCGGCGAGGTAATTCAAGATACTTGTGATGAAGTTTCTCCTGGTCAAATTTTGAATGTGAAAGTGTTTAAAAATCTAACAAGAGATGGTGGAGATGTTGTTTCCAATCCTGGGTTCCTGTTTGCACATTTTCATCAGAATCCTGGCTGCGGAGCTAGAGCTTCTGGATGCTCGGAAAATTAGCCCTCATGGGGATTGACTCGCTCTTGGAACCAGTCTCGAGTGGCCACCTCGAGTGGAAGCGCGGTCTGTTTGCCCTAATATCTCAACCTTAAAGGTTGTTATTTGTTGTGGATTAGTGTTGGCTTGCTTTGCAGATTAGCTGCAGAGCTACGAGCATGCAGGTCACCCTCCCATCACGTTCCACCTCCACCTCCGTCTCGTAGCCCCGTGTTGCGCCAGTGGAGGGAGCTGAGTCAAGGCTCGCTGCATTTGTTGCTGCAGGATTTTACTTTTCAACAACCGCCTCCTGAGGACGGATCAATTTGTTATGATCCTGTGAGAAATCAGTGTTTGTGTGTCACACCCCGATGCTCCATTGGAAGCTTTGAAAAGCCACCGCTGTAAGCGCTGAGTCGCTTCAGAATGTGAGGCCTTTTTTCCCGGGAACAGATGGAAGAATGGTGTGATTTTCCCTCCTAAGCACCAGCATCCATCTTGCGGTTTTAGCCGGAGATATTAATTGATGAAGCTCTCGTTCAAGTCTTCATTTGGAGCATATTTTAATTGAAGTGACTTTCATGCTTTCGTAATTGCTGCGGAGTCGCCCATTAGCTGAATGAAAATGGATGCTTATAGAATTTTAATTCATTATGTGATTATAACTTATTCCGGCTGAAGCAAGTCCAAGAACTTTATGTAAAGGGGGGGGGGTCCTTCAGGGTGCATGGATCCATATTAATCCCCTGGACTATGAATTATATACAGGACAGAATGAACATGCTGTGATATTTCATCATGCCACAGCCTGCTTGCTGTAAGTGGATCTTTAAATTATTCACCGTCGCTGTTATATCACACCGCCGCAGACGAGTGAGACGTGACGCACCGACAGGAAGGCACAGACTGGATTCTGCAGCTGCTGGAAGGAGTTCAGAGTTTCTTTCTGTCTCTGAAAATTGAGATACAAACGTTACACTCTCAGCAAATATATTTGATCATTTGTTCTTATCTGCTCTTACGTGACGGTTAGAGCGGACAGACGGCTGTTACCGGCCAGTAATAGACTCATCCAATCATTTCTCTCTCACTGAGTCTTTTCATTTCTTCCACTTATACCTGCCCGCACTTTACACTCATTGTTCATGAGTATTGAAAATTGTTCTACAATTTTCAGCCTATGAGTAACTCACACAAGATAATAACAGATAAAAGGGGCAGGATACTGTTTGTATCTACAGCTAAGAGCCGAGAGCTGTTTGCCCACGTGCTGTAATATGGATTTTAGAAGTAATCTGGAGAAACAGTTTCACAGTTTTTCGCAAAATATGGTTCAGTCCTGTTGACATTTGATGAGAACTTTTGCCAAACTCCATCCATCCATCTTCTACCGCTTATCTGGGTCCGGGTCGCGGGGGCAGCAATGTCATCAGCGAAGACCAGAGGCCCCTATCTCCGGCGTTCCCAGGCCAGCCGAAGGATATAATCTCTCCATCGTGTCCTGGGTCTACCCCGGGGTCTCCTCCCAGCTGGACATGCCCAGAATACCCCCCCAGGGAGGCTTCCAGGAGGCATCCTCACCAGGTGCCCGAACCACCTCATCCGACTCCTCTCAATGTGGAGGACAAGCAGTTCTACTCCGAGCCTCTCCCGGATGTCCGTGCTCCGAACCCTCTCTCTAAGGCTGAGCCCGGACACCCTGCGGAGGAAGCTCATTTCAGCTGCTTGTATCCGCGATCGTGTCCTTTCGGTCACGACCCACAGCTCATGATGACCATAGGTGAGGGTTGGAACGTAGATTGACCGGTAAATTGAGAGCCTTGCCTTCTGGCTCAGCTCTCTCTTCACCACAACGGACCGGTACAGCGTCCGCATCACTGCCGACGCCGCCCCGATCCGTCTGTCAAACTCTCGCTCCATTTTCCCCTCACTCGTGAACAGGACCCCGAGATACTTAAACTCCTCCACTTGGGGCAGAGACTCTCTCCAAACCTGTGTGGAAAATATATGTTCTTACTGAGAGAGTACAGGAAGACCAAAGACACCTGTAGCTGTGACATGAGTCGTCACATTCAGGTTTTTTTTCTTCATATCTGTGTATCCAGTCTTCAAATTATGAAAGCTATGCAGACGTGCTAAAAACTGCAGTTCATCAAGTGTCCACTTGGGGTTCGTTACTGAAACATAAAAAAAAAGATGTTTTGGTGCGGTTACCGCGTTTCTTTATCAGCACACGACAGGAGAGACCCAAATGTGTATCGGTCCAGGTCATTTCCAGGGTTGTTTGACTGTTCAGAGATGGTGTAGGCTACTCGTAACGTCATTGTCATCGTTTAATTAAGCTGGTAGATTAATTAATCAATGACAAAAACGTCCGCTGCTAACAGCAGCTACTCAACATCGATTGCTTGCTCACTGCTCAATGATTCTACTTTAATCGTACTATCGAATTTTTAAATGAAAAGAAAGATAAAAGATAACGCATCAGATTCAGTGTGAAAGGTGTCTTAGCATGAGTTTTTTTTTCCCTTTTTTTGATTACGGATCCAGAAAAAGCATCGAAAAAAAAAAAAAAAAAAAGAAAAAACTCAGTGTGAAAAGGCTGTTACTGAGGCGTGCCTTTGTTTTGGAGATCAGATCCTCTTTTTGACACTACTTTTCTTTGTTCAAAACAACTTTTCCCAGAGTGCAAAGCAACAAAGTGATGTTTGTATTTGTTGTTTGAAATGTGACAATAATCAAACTTTGTAAACTGGATTTGTGGTTGTGTAGTTTAGTGCTAAGCTAGCTAATTAGCACTCCTCACAGCACAGTGTTCTAACATGTCCGTATCGCTCTCCTGTTGAATCTTTTCTTCTTTTCTGTCTTTTTTTTTTTTTTTTTTACAGTCCAGCTTTAGTGTCCAACATTACTACATTATAAACCCAAGAAGCCGTTTCCTTAGAAAAAAGGACAGATATTGTTTCTCTGTGCTAAATTTTGCCGGCTAGCGTAGTGTTGTCAGCGGGATTTTCATCGTCGGCATGGAAACTGAAAAATAACTTTAAGAAATAATCAATTTTGGCTGATACTGATAATCTCATTTTAAATTGTGGATTTTTGGAACAGACAAATATATAAAAGTGACTTTAATTGGACGTGGTTCATCAGATAACGAGGCGGCAGGTAAATGGACCCTAAGAGTCCACCTCGAGTTTGAAACCCTAAAGCCAACAGTGAGTCCTGGTTTAGCTGAACAGGATTAGGCTGACATGCCTCAGGTAGACAATCAAATGATTCCTGAGTTAACAGCAAAGCTCCTCTTTATCCTCTGGTTTTGCTAAAATCCCACCGCATGCTTAAAACATTATCATATTATTCCTCAGGGTGATGATGCATTATTAATTTGTTCTCAGCTTGGCTCTGTTTGCTGTAAAGTTGAGAGAAGCTGCTAATTTTAAGATGATTCATCACGAGCAACCCTTAAAATATTCATCCGAGTCAGCTGATGTATTATTCCAACGAAGATATCTTTAATTAAAAGTCATTAGTCATAAGAACGGCCTTTTCATTATTTAAAAATCATTCAGTCAGACAGTAATTGTGATTATCACGGATTTATCAAAGCAGGAATTCTACCTTGTAGCTGGTTGTTGTGGAACTAAGAGCTTCATTTATAATCAGCTGAGTCGTTTATTCTACGGCTGAGGTTAGACCCATTCAAAATGGAAACATACACATTCATTTTGTACTTTTAAGCAATTAAAGTTCCTGTGAGGACTTTCTAAGTGATCTTGAAAAAGTCTCTCTTCTAGATATCTGCCTGACTGACAGACAGAAAAAGGACAGAAGAGAAGAAGAAAGAAAACCAAGTATGAGCTAAAGGCTAAACCATAAGCTAAAGGCTAAACCATAAGCTAAAGGCTAAACAATGAGCTAATCTGTGTGTGATAATGTTCATTCCAGCCCACATGCAGCAGTTATTCTGCAGTGATCTGATCAAACTTGAGAGTCTGTCAAAAAATGAAGAGTGAGGTTACGTTAGCTCTGATTGGTCGATGAGCAGGACATAACGATTGGCTAACGTTAGCATACAGCGGGCTGTGAGTGGCTCTAAATACAGCCGTCTACTAAACTTCAATAACTGACAAAGTTTACTTGTTGTAAAGTAGTATTAAAAAGAAAAGTAGTGTTAAAAAGAAGATCTGATCTCCATTCATTTCCAAAACAAACACACGCCATGTAAAGAGTCATGACATCACCACAGTGTGCGTGTGATTCAAGCCAAAAGATGTCGCTGTGATCCACTTCAGACAGAGAGTCCTCACAGAACCTTTAAAGGAGGCAGCAGCAGAAAAAAAAACACGCTCAGTGAAAAATGAGGTCCTGTCCGGCACTTTCCTTTTTATCAAATAACACATTTTGTGTTGTAGATACTCCGAGCCCTGAGAGGTAGAAGGTGGATCCCGCCTGCTGTACTGTAGCATTTAACCTCACCATCCATCAAACGTGCTCTTAAGGTTTTAATCTCCGGCATGATGGAGCAGGTGGAGCTCAAATTAAATCGGTCGTAGGAAGTGATTCCGGCTGACAGTGGAAATGTTGCAGGTGGCGGCAGAAGGAGATGACACAACTTTAATTTGGTTGCTTTTGTTGAACATATAATGGTTCGCTGTTGTTGCTGGGTGGCCAATCAAAACCTGTTTAACATCAACACTGTTTGGTGATGAGATGTGACTCAGCTGTTGGGCACTGCTGGGACTTTCAGTGTTTGTGTGTTTGTGTGCAAGTGAGACCAAACTTTTGCTCTCATGTATGCATCTTTCTCTCTATGCTTCCAGCGGCCCTTTGTGTAACTCTGTGCTGTTTGAGCAGCTTAGCAGAGAACATGACGGCGTTATTAATATAAACGTGGCGCTCTTGTGTGCACCAACAAGCTCCTCTCAGAGAATCCTGCATCCCACCACAGCATCCCCACGGCGTCTCTTTAGTGAGCCGCCCAAGCTAACAGG
The DNA here is from genome assembly GCA_030710495.1 of Labroides dimidiatus. NCBI lineage: Eukaryota > Metazoa > Chordata > Actinopteri > Labriformes > Labridae > Labroides > Labroides dimidiatus. Next base: position 2,186,716 of record CM061156.1, read on the forward strand.
ACAGTTAGCGCTAAGTCCTTCAGGGTTTAATTTGTGCAAAACACCTGCACCTGCAGACAGATTTACTCTTTCATGGTGTGTTTAATGAACGCCCTTGTGTGTGTTATAATCTGGATGAAGGTTGTGCTCCCAGTGTGTTATGCAGGGTGACTGATTTAAAAAGTAAAAGCCTGAATTATATGAATTATGCTGAAGGATTCTGGTGTTTTCATCACTTTCATTAACTCTGTGAAGCCAAGGACGACCACTCTCAGACCCTCTAAACCTGGCAGGCTTCTTTCTTTTGGTTAAATATGAGCAGCACACAGGGTCAGGGAGACGGGGGCACACTAAGCACGATCCATCAATATCCGCTCAGAGTCCTCCAGAGCGGTGAGAGCTGGAAAAGTGGAAATGAATCCTATAAAACACTCATCATTACGAATGACAGAGTGCACAGCTACGGGTCGAGTTTTTCAAAAGAAACTGATCACAAACCGGCTTTTTAAGGACACACATGAAAAATAAATTACATAAAATAAAGACAAAAAGAACAGACAAGTGTTTCCAAGATATTATCTCAAAAAAGAAAGAAAAAGAAAGAAAAATAGGACAGAAATGATGTCTAGAGGTGGCCGTCGCTCATTGACGGAGTGGAAAGTTGGTGTTTTGAAATCTGCAGTCACGTCTCACCTGTGGCACCGATTGGTGGTGTCCTTGCACGTCTCCCTTTTTGCTCAATCTGCTTTTGTAAATTGACGCGTTGTTGCTCCGGCATCCAACAAATTTTGAAGGCCCGTGTATCTGAGCGGATCCGGTGCAAGTCGACACATTGACTTGGATAGAAACCAAGGGGCAACAACTGGCAGAGAAAAATGAAGCTGAAGCAGAAGTGCTAAAAGTTGCACTTCATGAAGAATCCACCAGAGGCTGGCTGCAGAAAGACCGGAAGTCATATGGTTCAAAAAAGTCCTGGGTCTGAAACGAACACACTGTAAAGGGTGAATTTTTTTCTAACGCAGCAGTTTAGAAGATATTAGGATCACACATTTGTCCAATCAGAAGCCAAGATGTCCAATGATTGGCTTCATTTGACTGAATCAGGAACAGACGGGTGACATTGCAGAGACTTCGTCCATATTTTATAGAGTCTTTCAGAGAAAGCGATCTGATCCGGTGCCACGATGGAGAGGAGACAGACCAGAGATGCATCTGGTGTTTTTTGGCTGTAAGAATAAATGCATCAATATGTTTCTTAACCCATAAAAACCTGACCCATCAAAAAATTGCCCAAAAGTTCTTTTTTTTTAGAGCTGAGATATTTATTAACCCTTTAAACAAAATCCACAAATTGTATCATTTTGTTTGTGATATATTTGTTGTATCATATTTTACAAATTTGGCAGTTTTGGCAACTTTTTTAGTAAAGTTTTTTGCAAATTTGCATTCATTCAGTGCAGGAAATACATTTTCATAAAAAATTAGCAACAATTTAGATTTAGTTATTCTCGAAAATTATCAGTTGTTTTCCTGAAAAAAAAAGTGTGGATTATTTCCTGGAAGCAACAATTTTTAAAAGAGCCAAAAACTTTTTTTTTTTTTTTTTTAATGAAATGAAACATGTTTATAAGATGGAGGTCTTTGAAACCGGCCAAACATGATACGTTCAGCAATAAAGGGTTAAGAGTAACTAAAGACCATGACTTCTTTTTTAACTAAATAGTCGTGTTGGTCTATTTGAGTGATTTCACAGGAGTCGACCAACTACGGTTATTTTCTGAACTAAACTGGAATAACGTCACATTTCTGTTGGCTCAAAAGTTTCCAGGTTTTATCGCTGGACCAGTCCAAGGAGGATTAATGTTTGCATGAAGCTCTAAAAATAAAATCGTCCTGTTTCAGAATCAGCTCTTTGTGTTTGGCTGTAAACAGGTGAACTCTGCCTCAGACTCTGGAGTAGTTCATGTGAAAGTCCTCAGAGAGGGTACAGCCACAAGCTGCTCCGTCTGGTGACTCAGCCTGAGAGGTTGAGTCGTCCTCACATACCATGACCACATTATAATTACAGTCCCCCCCGTGTATAATTAAAAAGTTAGCAATTACAGTAGAAAGCGTCGTGCTTTTTCATAAAGAGCAGAAAGAAAGTTGAGGTGACGAGGTGATGTGAAAAGTTTCCTGTTTCGTCCTCAGATGACGTGAATCCATTGAGCTGTCAGCTCTGTCCCTTTTTTTTTTTTTTTAAATCTTCCTCTCTCTTTTTTTTTTTTCCAGAAAACGCCATCCAGGCTTTCGGGAACGGATCTGATGTAAAAACAGGCGCCAGCCAGCCTGGGATGCCCAGTCCGGCCATGGACAACCAGATCCCCCACTCGGCAACCAGCGCCCCGGGCATCTCCATGGAAACAGAGCAGAACATCCTGAGAGCACAGATACCTACTCAGGTGAGACGAGATGTGAGACCGGGGAATGCGATGTACAGGTTTGCCGAGCAGAAGGAGAATTAATGGAGAACGGCGCGCTCAGAAGTGGATCCCACTGCTCCAGATAACTCAGGGTGTTTGTTTTATCCTGCAGGGTGCTGCAGACGGGTGGGATTAACATTATCTGCATAATTCAGACAGCGGCAGGTACAAATTCAGACACAAAAAATCAAAAACAGGAGCCGGAGTTAAAAAAAAAAGATGTTATACAAGCTTATTGAAAGACTGAAGGTGTTTGAAGTTGAATATGTTTGAATAAGTCAACTTTTACATCTGCACTTTCTTGGCTGGTGCTTGAATGCAAATCGAATCAGACTTTATTGCCTTTCTGAAATGAACGCAGCAGAATGAGAAAGCGTTTCGCTCCCAGCGACGGTTCATCAGCTGAGAGCGTCATGCAGATTCTTAATGAGCTGTTATTTGTTGGTACATGCGCACAGATGCAGTGAGTCTGCACAGATGTGTAACATGTGGTAAAAAGTGATTACCCATCATGCATTCCTCTTCTTCCTTCCGCCTTAAAAACTAGCTTCAGGCACTTAAATAACCATCAATCTCTCTGTGGTGTGTGTTTAATCAGCTCCATAAAAATTGATATCAGCTGTCTGCCGCTCGGGGCTGTTGTTGCTCTTAATCATGAAGCAACAAATTACAGTCAGACAGATTTACATGAAGATGGAGAACACGAAATTAGAAAAAAAAAAAGGAGATATCGTCTTGAACAATTGTTCTTTATTTTCCATTAATTGACAGGTTTAAACTTCCTTACAATCAGATTTATTACCAAGTAGTTTTTACATTATGAGGAATTAGTCTTGGTCTGTTGGTGCAAACTGTTTATAAAGCAGATAACATGGAGCGCAGATGGCCTGGTGGTTCAGGTCGTTGCTCCATATGGTGAGACCCCTGAGCGGGCAGCTCGGGTTCAAGTCCAGCCTGTGGCGACTTTACCGCGTCACTCCCCTCTCTCACCCTGTTTCTTACTCTGTCTAAGAATTCAAAACATTTATCCTTCATTTCACTGCATGCACTGAGGTGAAGGCACCTTTAACCAGGATGTCAAATAATTCCACGGAGGCATCTCAAGACGCTTTCCAAGCGTTAACAGGTCTAGACCTGTAAATGGTAATAAAATGTTATTAACAGAAACCCAACATCAAGACAAGATAAGAAGTCTGATCTCATCTTAACCCACCATGAGTACAGACCTTTGCAATATTTAGCAAGTTACAATGGAGAGGAACAACTTCCCTTTAACGGGCAGAAACCTCGGACAGAACCAGACACATGTTAGACAGACATCTGAGGAGACTGTGTTGGGATTAGAGAGAGAGAGAAGGGAGGGCAGAGAGACAAAGACACAGGGAGACATAAACACAGAGTCCATATTTCTGTGTTGTAGAGATGATCACGGAGAAACTGTAACTGTAAGAAGCCGTAGCAGCTGGAGTCTGTCAGGTCCATGGCAGCAGGTCGTCCACAACAACAATCCAAAGAACCTAACAGACAAACTCAGAGACTCCCAGAGAGATCCATGGTTAATAACTTTAATGAGACATTAAGATTAGAAGTTAGACTGACAGATAGAGGAGAGAGGGAAACAGGAGCCCCCCTACAGTCTAAACCTATAGTAGACTAACTAAGAGCTGGTTCAGACCTGATCCAGCTCTAACTATAAGCTTTATCATAAAGGAAAGTTTGAAGTCTACTCCTAAAAGCAGAGAGGGTGTCTGCTCCCCGAACCTCAGCCGGTTAATGATTCCAGAGAAGAGGAGCCTGATAACTAAAGGCTCCACCTCCCAGACTACTTTTAGAGACCCTAGGTACAACGAGCAGGCTGCATGCTGGGAACGCAGCGATCTAGACGGATAATATGGCACGATAAGCTCTTTAAGATAGGATGGCCCGATGCCATTAAGAGCTTTGAGTCAGAAGAATTTTATGTTCTATTCTAAACTTTATGGGTAACCAGTGTAGAGACGCTAACACTGAGGAGATATGCTCCCTCCTCCTAGTCCCAGTCAGAACCCGGGCTGCAGGATTCTGAACCAGCTGAAATCGTCGTGTTAAAGTCTGAAGAAGTGGTAAATACTTCAAAAATCAATCAGTCACTTTTCATTTTGCCTCGTGTTCTATATTATTAAGGCTCTGAATGAACTTTTCTGATCACCAGCCAGTGTGGCTGGTAAGTTTCTGAAGCTACCAGCCAATTAGAATTTTCAGTAGCCAAATTTTTTCCCCTGTTTGCTGCATAGCAGGCTGTAGTGGATAGAGCTTTCATGCCCCGTATGGTTCCTAACACTGCGGGGAGCAGGTCTAGTCTCTTAAGACGCTCCCGTTCAGAGGCCAAGCCAATGAGAGAATGAACACGAGAGAACAGCAGAGCGCCCTGTGTGTTTTCACGTGAACTAGAGACAACTTCAGGTAGTTTATGTGGAGAAAGGGAGGAGAGGGCCACTCTCCTCTGACAAGTTGAGACTGACACATTCCACGAGAGAGAGGCGTCTGTGTACGCTGAGGTGTGTGACGATGCGTTCCAATAGAAACCGGGTGTCCCATGAAATAGATGGTTACAGTGCTTCATTTATCACCAACCAATGATGGTGAGTGTTTTTTATACCCACCAAACTGAATTTTCACCCCTACAAACTTTGACTTGCACTGACTCTCCAAGGACTAAATTTGATCTTGATTTGTTCTTGTTGCCTCCCTTAAACTCACCGGTCACATCACGCTAGAAACAACGCTCCACAGATTTATCCAAACACCACTTTTCCTTCTCATTAGAGATCAGCTAATGTGCGACTTTTAAGGGCCGACACTCGTGTGAAGCGAAGATGAAGCGAGTTTAATCCAGAAACAAATCAAAGTGCTTCTCGAAAAGCATGAAAGGGTGGTAACAAAAAGGGACATTTAGAGAGAAGATAAATAAACAGCTTAAAAACAGACAAACAAAAACAACACGTGATGATCGTTACTGTGGTTAAAGGAGACACAACAGTGATATTTAATTAGACGGTTATTTTGTCCCACTTGTGCTTAATTAAAACGTTTGAAATGATAACACACATCCTGTAGGTATCCAGTTTTATAACTGAGCTCAGGTAATATCAACACAAGGATTTTTTAAAGTGTATTTCTGGGCTCCTCTGCCGTCATTCAGAGAGGGCAGGACGAAAGTACCCAACAGTAAGTTTTACTGATCCACTTCCCAGGTCAAACACGGTAAACTGGGTATTTGTTTATCTCCCAGTTTACACTAAACACCAGAACGAGATGGAGTGGATGTGACGGTCAGGCTCTAACCCAGTGAGTGTTCATCATGCAGCGAGTGAACGAAGGCGGCTTTGATGCTCCGGGATTGGATGGAGCGTTATTGATCCCAGAGGGATGGTTGGATTGTAAGATGTGAGCAGTAAGAGGATTCAGGACAGATAGTGGAGCATGAAACAAACAACATAATGAGAATAACAGAGTTTAGAGCGTTTAAAAAAAAAAAACAAACAAGCAGCCAAAGTGAACGTAAACAAACTGGTGCTAAATAAGCTCACTGAATCTACCAGAGCGATAACTGGAGGGGGGACTATAGAATATAAAGACATCTGAAAGATAATGATGACACACTTCCATATAAATGATGTGTTTTCACATCGGGTGATTAACCCAGGAGTTCAGTTTCTATTTATAAATCATAAAATAAACAGACGATTGAAAAAGTAGAGTCAGTAACGGCATCTAATGAGTAAACAAACAGGCTCGTGGGGATGTCATCCGTCGTTTCTGGAGAGCTGTGAAGCCACCAAATTACTCTAAAACAAATACACTCAGACGAGGGCTTCACTTGTTAACATGCAAAATCATCATTGATTAGAAACACTGTCTGTAATTTTCTTCATGTATCAGTCGGACTGAAAGTTTAAGGGAGAGTGACTTTTATACAAATTGTCTCCAAAGAAACTTCACGAACTGTGACATCAACTCACCGAGAAACTAAAGAAGTTGTCACTTTTGGCAGCTCTGCCTGACAGAGGAATTATTTTAAGACTATTTAATTCTATATTTCTAATAAATTAATCATTTTGTCACTCCTCCTCCTCCTCCTCCTCCTCCTTCTCCTCCTCCTCCCCACCATCCATACCGAGATCTCTCAGGGCTCATTTTAACTGAATATAATCATAATAAAATAAATGATAGCGCTCCTCTCCTCCTCTCAGTCTGTCACCAAAATAAGACTCACACATAAAAAACACAAGACTGATAAACACAAGGAACACACACACAACAGCCGACACACTTTCGACACATCCTGCCTTAAGCCGGCCAGTCGTAGCTTGATAACTGGGATGGCAGTGAGGGCTGTCAATCAAATTTCCAGGAGGGGACCTATGCATAACTCTGCAGTTTAAAAAAGCACCAGTATGAACTGCAGTATCAGGTTTTGACCCAGGAGATGGCTCTCAAAGAAAAAGGCGACTGCTTCATCTACACATCTGCACAGGAAGCGCACGTTTCTGAATGCACAGGAGCTCTTTGCGCAGGGAGCCTCCAGAAACAGAGCGGATCTTATAATCTGGAGCTACTTATATTAAATTATTTTATGAGAATCAAACATTCAACCCAAGTACAGCATGCATGAATAAATGAACACGCCTTTGACCTGGACCACCAGGCCGTGTGCGCTCCAATTATCAAGCTTTTTAGACCTAAACGACTTTTTAACCTGTTATTAACATCCTTTTAACACTTTACAAACAGGCGTTTCCTGGATGATGTAAAACCTGCATCTCTCATACCCATATCTGCTAAATGCTCGGTGTACACGAGCTCTGTAAACATCATTAATGTGGCTCAAACAGGGAACCTTCAAGGTAAACACAGTTAAACTCCACTGAGCGTTAATTTTAACGTGGACAGCTGGTTTTCGCACCACATATTTTAGAGGTGAGGACAAATTTATAAATAATATAACTCATTTCAGATGAAGATATTCTGCCCCGTGTGTTTTTCTCCTAATGGGAACCGCAAGAAAAATGTAGTGGTTCACATTATTGACAATCTGCCAACAGATAGAAATAAACTTCCCAGGCTAAACGTATAACTAGGCCACTTACTGATTTCCACGGGGAGAGAGCTGAAGAAAGCGACCAAAAGCCCAAATTATGTATTCTCGCCTCGGGTCCCCTGAAAGCTTCGACCCACGCGCGATTGTTCCAGCTAGACTTTATCACCGCCTGAGTGCAGGAGCGCTACGACACAGAGACGGAGTAAACAGAGAGGGGGACGTCTCTTCACCTCATTGTGCGGTTTGAGCTCAGACCGTCAGGAGCTGTTGACACAAGTTAATTTACGGTGCTAAATGAGCCTTGAGCCTGTTACTTTTTAATGACTGTCACATAAATTAACACGTGACGTGAAACACGCTTCATGACGCTGAGATAATCGAGAAACGTGTTCGTTTCACACACACGTTTTCACAACACATTGATGATTTTATTTCCATTTCAGCTGCTCCTCTGCTTTTTTTTACTTTCACTTCTTTTTTTTTACTCTACTTCATTTATTTTTCTACCAAAGATTATCTTCCAGAGGGAATCAGAGTCTCTCAAGGTGCAAGTTAACAGAAAGGAATAGTGTTCTGGTGTTTTAAAATCCAATTTTCACCCCGGTTAATGTATCACAGATTATTTCCAATCTAATTTTCACCTAGCCAGGAAGCAGACGGATCTGCCAGCTCATGTTCTCGTTCCCAACACCTGTCAGGTCACTTTTTACAGCCAAATATCCGACATGAGCTGGATATGATCGTCATTAAGGTGATTTAATAAACCATGGCAGTGATGTTCACGTTTTTAGAACAAATGTCAACTTAAAACTTACTGTCAGTTCGTGATGTCATCGTTTGGTCAATATCTTTAAAGGAGCATCGTTATAAACCCAAAATTTAGCAAACAAGACTTTCTGCTCTTTTTGAGTCAAGGTCCAAAACACGTGGTAGTATTTCATATTTCATCGTTTTTTCATAGAAAAAATGTTTTTTCACTTGAAAATAATGAATTTGTATAATGGCAGCAGTGGAGGAGGCTTCTGAAGAGCTGGAAGTGGGCTCAGAACAACAGGATCTGAGGCTGTAATGAACACGCGTTTAAGATAAGAAAGGAGTCATTTGAGCTTTAATCACTCGAAGCGATCAGAGATGAATCAGAAGGACAATTAAAACTCTGATAATCTGGAGGTCTGATCTCCCTCTCTGAGCGTATATTTAACTCACACTTCTGTCGAATATTCACACATCATTTCAGATCTGAAAATGAACTCCAGCTGGAGTTGTTGATCACTTCTGTCGGCTCTTTTTTAGGGTATTTTGCGTGTAAATAAAGTGAACATAAAGTGGGAGCAGCTGAAGGGATCTGAGGTAAGACGTAGAGATGATGTCTCTAAATCTGAGCTTCTGATCCGGCTCTGCTGCTTTAAAGCATTTAAAGATGTATGCAAGTGAAGTTTAAGATTCAGTTTTATTAAAACTATTTTATAAACATGTTCACAACCATTTAGTCTTTTAATCTGAGATGCAGGTGTTTTTCTTTCCACTGTTTATCACTGTGCAGAAAATGAAAAGCATCCTTCGTCATGTTGGTTCACAGGTTAAAAGATAAAGTTTCCGAAAGGTGATTAAAAAAGATCAGTTTTACCATTCTTTATTTAATTTTATTTAATTTTATTTAATTTTATTTTACTTTAATTAACTTTATTTTAATTTAATTTAATTTAATTTAATTTTATTTCATTTTATTTTATTTTACTTCAATAAACTTTATTTTATTTTACTTTACTTTATTTTATATTTAATTTAATTTAATTTAATTTTGTTTTATTTTACTTTAATTAACTTTATTTTATTTTATTTTACTTTTCTTTACTTTACTTTATATTTAATCTAGTTTTATTTAATTTAATTTTACTTTACTTTAATTTACTTTATTTTATATTTTATTTATTTTATTTTACTTTACTTTATTCTATATTTTATTTAATTTCATTTTTTTACTTTACTTTATTTTATATTTTATTTTATTTTACTTTACTTTACTTAATTCTACTTTATTTATATTAAATTTAATTTTATTCTGTTTTATTTTGTTTTGTTCTATTTTTTTATTATTTTGTTTAATGGTCAAATATTTCATTTTTTATTTTGTTTTGTTTTGTTATATTTTGTATTTTATTTTATTTTATTTTATTTTAATTTTAATAAAATATATATAAATAAAATGAAATGAATGGAAGAGAGAAACACCAGCTGCTCTTAACACTGCCCCCTCAACCTGAGCCCCTCTTTTATAGAAGTGTTGTCTCTGATATTTGTTCAGGTCTGTGGTCTTCGCTGATGTTCTCCCTGCCTAGGTCTAGGCAGTCAGTTAGGTCTGTGGTTTTAGGATCCTTCTCTGTTTATTTTGCAGCTTGTAGTGGAAAGGAGTGAAACTGAAACTAAGGCCCCGTTTACACGACAACGTTTCACACTCAAAAACACACAAAAAAAAAAAACACTGAGAAAAAAACCTGCGTTCACATGAAAACACTGAGGGACTTGAAACGCACACCAGGCCTGTAGGTGGCGATATAACTGTAGAGTCTTTTAGTAGTCTGCAGCTGAAGAAGAGGTGGGCGGATCATCTGGTGTATATATTTCACAGGAACGTGACGTCAGCGTTTCCACTGAAAACTCCAGTTAGCTGTTCACACGGCAACGGAGGCTGCAGTGTTTCAGAAAAGTTCCACTCTGGAGGGCGTTTTAAAAAAGATGCGTTTTAGGTCGGCTGAAACACGGTTTCCGTGTAAACGAGGCTGAAACACAACATTACTTTTGGGTTTCATCCTAAACGTGTTCTCATGGAAACACCACTTCAAGTATGGCTTGCCCCCCTTCCCTGACATACATGACTCTCAGCGGCAAGTTGACCTGATGATTGGGCCGCCCATTCCATCAGCCTGACGTGAAAAAGAGCATTAGTCTAGAAATCTGGCGAGGTTTTGTTCTTTTGTTTGTTTTTCTCAAAGGTTGCACAGGAAACAAAGTGAGAGAGTGTTCCTCTACTGACCCAGAAGACGAAGGATGAGTCATCTCAACGTTTCTTCTGTCTGATTGTTTGTTTTTCAGGTAAACGAGAACGACAGATTGTGGGGGGACGAGGAAGACTCCACCCTTCCCTCTCCGGGTCTGTCGGACGCTGGAGCCAAGCAAATCCCCCTGCCCCTTCTCCTGGTGCTGGGCTTCAGCTTCCTGTTCCTGTTCTCCAACCAATAAGAGGCCTCGCTCACCTGGCCTCCACGGACAAACCTTCAGACCTGATGGGGGGGGAGGGTGGGTGTGTGAGAAAGAAAGAAAGAAAGAAAGAAAGAAAGAAAGAGCCATTTCTACGTGTCACAGAGGAGGGGGGGGCGACTCTGTCCCGCCCCGTCCCCTCATAAAAACCACTCTTTATCTCTTTTTGTGAATCATGACTCCAGCAGATGTTGTACAGCTCACGTCCAGAGAGGGCGCCGCTAACCACGGCGCGGGACGGGGAAAAGAAACGAACGTACACACCTCATTTCCTGCTTCACGTCCGCTCAAACACAAACTGTTACACACACACACACACACACACCCACACACACACACACACACACACACACACACACACACACACCGCTCATCTGAAAAATAACGTCCGCGCTCGGGAGAAGGACCTGACTGAAGGTGTACAGAGACACTGACGCTGCAGTGAAGAAAAAACTATAAAACATACAAAACAAAACAAAAAAAAAGAGTTTTTTTGTTCCTGAACATTCCTTGATGTAAAAGAAAAATTAATAAATGTTAAGACTTTTTCTCTCAGATGAGCCGTGATAAAGTGTTACACAAGATTTAAGGTGGATTTGTGTGTGTTTTCGTCCACATGCGGCGCTCCGCTCTGCTCATTCCGCTTCGCTTTTTTTTTTAAGTTGAAGCCACATTTTTTGATCCTTAACTAGCTGATATTTTGTTATGCAGAATGTTAGATAAAAAGCACACGTTATAACCGAGTCCAATCACGATGAAATACTTTGATTGTTTGCTGTCGTCTTTTAAGTGGCTGGATGAAGAGTTCATTTCCAAATCGAGATTATAAACAGAAAAACTTCAGTTGTTTGTTGGAATTCAGCGTTCAAACGACCTTCAAACCGCCTGTTTTATTTCGTTAGATAAGGACATGAAATGCTCGTTAATCTTGAAGGTATTAAAACTTGATTCATTTTGATGCTATGAATCTTTTTGTAAGAGCACTTTGGAAGAGGACTCTTCATTTCTTCTGTCACCCAGCTTTACGTGTGAGGGCCTGACACACATTTCCATTCGTTCCTCTTCAGAAATGTATAAAAAAAAAACCAACTATGTGGATATTTGGTGAAGCAACAAGAGATGGAAACAAGTTTATATTTTTTAAATGTATGTGGACTTTGCTGCACAGAAAAACAGATATATATAGATATATATATATATATCAACAAGTTTGTGACCAATCATGCTTTTGCTGTTGACGGATGGAGAAGGAAACAGACGGTGCAGGGTTTGATGGATGCATTCGTCCTTGCCGGGACTCGTGAGATGAACGTGGTGACCCGTGTTGGACTTGCTACCCGCTGGGACTCTTGACACGGCACACCTGGGGGATTTTTACGTTATGCAGCGAAAAAGCACAGCTCTGATTTCCGAGCGGACGCGGAAAGTGTTATCATTCAGCTCTCATTAAAGAATGTGTCATCTTCAGTACTGCCGTTTTGTATCCGTTGTGTGGAGGGAAGCCTGTTTGTTTTAACAACGTGTTGCGTAGTGACACAGCATATGCTGATTTAGAGAGAGAGAGAGAGAGAGAGAGGAAGGTGTTGCCGTGGGTGACAACGACACATTCTGACTCAAGCTGGACGTGAAAACAGCTTCAGGAAAGTTGCTCGTTAAGTCGTCAGAACGGCACAAAGGTTGCTGGTTTTTGCGAGCCAAGTTTCACAGGAAGGAGGAAAAAAAACTGCTTCAACAGGGTTGTACAGACAACACCAGAATGTTTGTCTTAAAGGGACAGTACACTCAAATCACAGTCATGCAGATATGTTCAGTTTCATTTGCCCAAGTTTTAAGATATCATTCTCTGCTGCCATCCAAATACAATAAAGATAACTGAAGTTTTTCTTACTTGTCATATTTTTATCCCTTTAAACTCTTTTTTTTTTTCTCTGCAGTTTTAATTATTTTCCTCTGGTTTTAAGAACATTTTGGTGATTATTTTGTTTTACTCTTGAACTTATAGGCGAGAACAATTTGTTTTACCTTCAGCAAAGAGAAAGAAGTAAGTATCACTGAGTGTCTGCAACAGCATCAAGTCTCACTGTGTCATCTGACAGATTAACTGTTGGTTAATAAAAAAAATAATGTTGCTAATTTTTCTCTTTTTTTTGGCAACATTATTTTCATTGTTTTTACAGCAAAACAAAAGAAAAAAAAGAATGTTGCTAAATGTTTTGTCTGTTTTAATTATAACAGGAAGTGTGGTGCTTTTTTAATTTTTAATTTAAATTTAATTTAATTTATTAATTTATTTAATCAATCAGTTAAGCTTAGAGGGACTGTAAACGTTGATTTTTTTTGTGCTTGGTGTAAATATCTAAAGTTGTTTTTCAACTTTTAGTTCCCGTTAAAATGTTCCCCACAGCTACGTTAATAGTTCCTGTGGCCCATCGCTTGTCTGTGTTTGGTCTGCAGGCCCAAAGAGCCTGGTAGGTTTTATAAAACAGAACAATGACACATGGAGGGAAAATACAGGTAAAAAAAAAAAAAAAAAAAAAAAACACCTCCAGACGAGCAGAGGGCGGTAAGACAACAACAAAGGCCTTTCAGCAAAAACTACACCGTAGAGGGAGACGGACAAGCCGTGTAGCGCTCAGTTAGCCTGTTAGCATGGAGGACATTCAGCCTGTGCTCGTTGCAACATTCTAGAAATTTTCCAGGTTGGAAAGTTTTCCATGAGAATTTTTGGAAATTAATGGGAATTTTCGACAGTGTTTGTATGTTTTTAGAACATAACTGGTTTCTTTCAAAGAACAAAAAAAAACAATGAATTGTGAAAAATGAAAGAATTTTTTTAGCAATCGCATCTTTTGAATAAATATCACTTAAGTTGGCGGCGACAAAACCCGGAAATTTTATAATCCTTCTGAGCTAAAATTCCAATGGAAATTTTCAGTAAACTGTCCTGAAATTTCCAGAAATTTTTCCATCCGTTTGCAACTCTGGTCTGAAACAGTTTCAACAGGTGAAACAGCAGAGATCAACCCGTGTTTCAGGTTAAGAATTAACCCCATGATGATGATGATGATGATGATGATGTAGATCATCATCAAATATTTATCTAATGAGGAAATTATGACGCGTATAAATATGTATAGGTCCATAAAAACAATCTAGGATGCTTTCGTGATGAGCTCTTCTTCTGTGTTTGGGAAACCACCCTTTATTCTTCTTCTCTTTCGGAAACACAACACTAACAGCTTCTCTGCCAGTAAAGATGTCAGAGTCAGTATGTTAGAGCAGCGTCGCCAATTTACAAATTAATGAAAAAATGGAAAATAAATGCATCGCTTACATTTGGCTTCTAAACAAGATTGATTTGGTCATTTGGGACGAACATTAGAATCCTTCTGATATGTTTTTTTTTAACCGCTCCTCTCGCTGTTTGTGAAATCATGTTCTTTAGACGTCTCAGTGGAATCAAAGACAATAATGAAAACAGAGATGTGTGGTTTTCATGCTGGTGTCAGAGTGATACTTGGGGTCTAACAGCCTCTGGCTCTTATCAGCATGTGACACCAGCCTTGCTCCTTTGCCGGGTTTTGATTCGTCTGGTGATTCATCAGTCGACAGGCATCCTGCGACATGCTCCAAGGTCAGGAGGTGACTGACCAGCCTGCTCCGCGTCTGTCTGCAGAGACAGAATCCCAGATGTGCCACTTTCTGCAAATAAAGACAAAACTGTAGCGAAAGGTGACTTCTGACTGTGAGCGGAGAGGAGGGACTTTGTCTTCCTTTTCTGCAGCTCACCTTGACAAGAAGAGAGACTTGACCTTCACGCCACTTCATCCAGCGACGTCTTTACCTCCAGCTCTGAGAAAACACCCCTCATGAAACATCATAAATTGTAGATTCTGTTTCACAACGATACTCCTGGATGGTGTGATTTTTATTTCTACAGTAATCACACTGCAGGTCAAATAAAAAAAAAAAAAAAAATCATCCAAAGTTTTGCTTTTCTAAACTTTCCAAAGCACAACTTTGAGCACAAACTCAAGCTCCATAAACTTCAATAAATCAAACCCCTGGTGTCAACAAAGCCGGCACAAATACCTGTTTCTTATAACCTACTGTGTACCTTAAGGCTATAGAGTGAGGGCATGTTTGTGAGGCAGCTGCAGTAAACACAGCTAGAAAGAGAAGAAGTAACGCACGCAGGCTCTGATGTATCAAGAAAGTGAGATGATGTCTTTCAAAAACCCCCGTGTCTTCATTTCATCCATGTTTATCATGTCTCAGGCAGTTATCCTTTCATTAAGTGTGCCACCTGTGCTTTACAAGCCTGCTGTAATTGGTCCCAGTCTCTGAGTTTTGGGTCAGCAGCTATGTGGGACAGACGTCCTGCTGTCCCACATACAGAAGCTGTAGGCTGCAGATGCTGCTGTTGATTAGAGGCTGAAGAATCTGACCGACGCCTGGAAGCTCCAGAGTGAGGCAGTGAACTCTAAGTGGTGATGTGGAGTTTATAAAGCTTTAAGTTTCTTAACTTCTCTTAGTGAGCAGAAGATTTTTTTTTCCAAACCTTTCATTAATAAAAGACTAAACAAGTTTCACCAGCAGAGGTTGTCAGTGAATGGGTTGCTGATGTGAAAAGAGCAAAATGGCATTGTATTCAAAGGCACCACGAGGGCTACTATACAGCTATTCCCTTACTTTTTAAAAAAATTGACCAAAAAGGTGAAAAAACACACAACTTACACTCCTAGGGCTCCTGAAACAGACACCCAATGGGAAATTCGGAAAATTTTGAAAGAAAATCTAAGGTAAACACTTACTTTTTTTTTTTTTCAGAATTCTGTCTAAAATTAAAATGATGCAAAAGGACACTGGGGACACTCTTTGGGCTCCCATAAAGACACCTGATGGATTTATAAGTCCTCGGGGTACCCCTTATAGTGCTTTTAGACATTCAGATAATTTTGGAAAAGAAAAAACAACATAACCAATACATTTGGTTTGATTTTTCGTTGTTGTTGTTGTTCAAATTTGAAACACACTGGGAACATTCCTATGTCTCCCTTAGAGACCCCAGGGGTTTATTAGTTCTCAGGGTAGCGCTTCACAAAAAAAGGGGGAAAAATCGCAAAATTTTGACAAAAAAAAAAAAACGGACTTACCCCTTACATTTTTTTTTTTTTTTAATTGACCAAAATATAAAATGCTAAAAAGAAAAACACTGGGGAAACTCCTAGAGCTTCCATATAGACACCCTAGAGGTTTATTAGTCTCAGTTTATTTTGACATTGTGAAATTTTGCAAACCAAAAAAACCCTAAGGCTAACCCCTTGCAACTTTTTTCAAAATCTTGACCAAAAGTAAAATTCTGAACAAATGCACTCACTACCTTAAGTGTTTTTATGACATAAGCAAAATTTTGGAAAAAATACATAAGGCTAACCCCTTAAGTTTTTTTCAAAGTTTTAACAAGCAAAAATTGTCAAAAAAAAAAACACATGGGACACTCCTGGTGCTCTTTTAAAGACACCTGAATTGTTTAAAGGTCCTCATGGTTACCCATTTATTTTTTATTAACATTCAAAAATTTTCAGAAAAAACCTAAGGATTTTTTTCAAAATTTGACCAAAAATAAAATTTGGAAAAAATGCACTGGGGACACTCCTAGGGCTCCCATAAAGACACTCTAGAGGTTTATAAGTCCTCAGGGTAGCCCTTTAAGTGTTTTTATGACATAAGCAAAATTTTGGAAAAAAAACATAAGGCTAACCCCTTACGATTTTTTCAAAATTTTGACCAAAAATAAAATTTGGAAAAAATGCACTGGGGACACTCCTAGGGCTCCCATAAAGACCCTCTAGAGGTTTATAAGTCATAAGGGTAGCCCTTTAAGTGTTTTTATGACATAAGCAAAATTTTGGAAAAAAAAACATAAGGCTAACCCCTTAGGATTTTTTCAAAATTTTGACCAAAAATTTAAATTTGGTAAAAATGCAATGGGGACACTCCTAGGGCTCCCATAAAGACACTCTGGAGGTTTATAAGTCCTCAGGGAAGCCCTTTAAGTGTTTTTATGACATAAGCAAAATTTTGGAAAAAAAAAAACATAAGGCTAACCCCTTACGATCTTTTCAAAATTTTGACCAAAAAATAAAATTTGGAAAAAATGCACTGGGGACACTCCTAGGGCTGCCATAAAGACCCTCTAGAGGTTTATAAGTCCTCAGGGAAGCCCGTTAAGTGTTTTTATGACATAAGCAAAATTTTGGAAAAAAAACATAAGGCTAACCCCTTAGGATTTTTTTTCAAAATTTTGACCAAAAATAAAATTTTGAAAAAATGCACTGTGGTCACCCCTGGAGCTCCCATAAAGACCCTCTAGAGGTTTATAAGTTCTAAGGGTAGCCCTTTAAGTGTTTTAATGACATAAGCAAAATTTTGGAAAAAAAAAAAAAAGGCTAACCCCTTACGATTTTTTTTCAAAATTTTGACCAAAAATAAAATTTGGAAAAAATGCACTGGGGACACTCCTAGGGCTCCCATAAAGACCCTCTAGAGGTTTATAAGTCCTAAGGGTAGCCCTTTAAGTGTTTTTATGACATAAGCAAAAATTTTGGAAAAAAAACATAAGGCTAACCCCTTACGATTTTTTCAAAATTTTGACCAAAAATAAAATTCTGAACAAATGCACTGGGGACACTCCTAGGGCTGCCAAAAAGACACTCTAGAGGTTTATAAGTCCTAAGGGTAGCCCTTTAAGTGTTTTTATGACATAAGCAAAATTTTGGAAAAAAAACATAAGGCTAACCCCTTAGGATTTTTTTTCAAAATTTTGACCAAAAATAAAATTTGGAAAAAATGCACTGGGGACACTCCTAGGGCTCCCATAAAGACCCTCTAGAGGTTAATAAGTCCACGGGGTAGCCCTTTAAGTGTTTTTATGACATAAGCAAAATTTTGGAGAAAAAACATAAGGCTAACCCCTTACGATCTTTTCAAAATTTTGACCAAAAATTTAAATTTGGTAAAAATGCACTGGGGACACTCCTAGGGCTCCCATAAAGACCCTCTAGAGGTTTATAAGTCCACGGGGTAGCCCTATTAGTGTTTTTATGACATAAGCAAAATTTTGGAAAAAAAACATAAGGCTAACCCCTTAAGGATTTTTCAAAGTTTTAACCAAAGATAAATTGTTAAAAAAAAAACACACTTGGGACACTCCTGGTGCTCTTTTAAAGACACCTGAATTTTTTAAAGGTCCTCATGGTTACCCATTTATTTTTTATTAACATTCAAAAATTTTCAGAAAAAACCTAAGGCTAACCCCTTACGATTTTTTCAAAATTTTGACCAAAAATAAAATTTGGAAAAAATGCACTGGGGACACTCCTAGGGCTCCCATAAAGACCCTCTAGAGGTTTATAAGTCCTCAGGGTAGCCCTTTAAGTGTTTTTATGACATAAGCAAAATTTTGGAAAAAAAACATAAGGCTAACCCCTTACGATTTTTTCAAAATTTTGACCAAAAATAAAATTTGGAAAAAATGCAATGGGGACACTCCTAGGGCTGCCATAAAGACCCTCTAGAGGTTTATAAGTCATCAGGGAAGCCCTTTAAGTGTTTTTATGACATAAGCAAAATTCTGGAAAAAAAACATAAGTCTAACCCCTTACGATTTTTTCAAAATTTTGACCAAAAATAAAATTTGGAAAAAATGCACTGGTGACACTCCGAGGGCTCCCATAAAGACCCTCTAGAGGTTTATAAGTCCTCAGGGAAGCCCGTTAAGTGTTTTTATGACATAAGCAAAATTTTGGAAAAAAAACCTAAGGCTAACCCCTTACGATTTTTTCAAAATTTTGACCAAAAATAAAATTTGGAAAAAATGCACTGGTGACACTCCTAGGGCTCCCATAATGACCCTCTAGAGGTTTTTAAGTCATAAGGGTAGCCCTTTAAGTGTTTTTATGACATAAGCAAAATTTTGGAAAAAAAAACATAAGGCTAACCCCTTACGATTTTTTCAAAATTTTGACCATAAATAAAATTTGGAAAAAATGCACTGGGGACACTCCTAGGGCTCCCATAAAGACCCTCTAGAGGTTTATAAGTCCTAAGGGTAGCCCTTTAAGTGTTTTTATGACATAAGCAAAATTTTGGAAAAAAAAAACATAAGGCTAACCCCTTACGATTTTTTTTCAAAATTTTGACCAAAAATAAAATTTGGAAAAAATGCACAGGGGACACTCCTAGGGCTCCCATAAAGACCCTCTAGAGGTTTATGAGTCCACGGGGTAGCCCTTTAAGTGTTTTTATGACATAAGCAAAATTTTGGGAAAAAAAAACATAAGGCTAACCCCTTACGATTTTTTCAAAATTTTGACCAAAAATAAAATTTGGAAAAAATGCACTGGGGACACTCCTAGGGCTCCCATAAAGACACTCTAGAGGTTTATAAGTCCTCAGGGTAGCCCTTTAAGTGTTTTTATGACATAAGCAAAATTTTGGGAAAAAAAACATAAGGCTAACCCCTTACGATTTTTTCAAAATTTTGACCAAAAATAAAATTTGGAAAAAATGCACTGGGGACACTCCTAGGGCTCCCATAAAGACCCTCTAGAGGTTAATAAGTCCTCAGGGAAGCCCTTTGAGTGTTTTTATGACATAAGCAAAATTTTGGAGAAAAAACATAAGGCTAACCCCTTACGATCTTTTCAAAATTTTGACCAAAAATTTAAATTTGGTAAAAATGCACTGGGGACACTCCTAGGGCTCCCATAAAGACCCTCTAGAGGTTTATAAGTCCACGGGGTAGCCCTATTAGTGTTTTTATGACATAAGCAAAATTTTGGAAAAAAAACATAAGGCTAACCCCTTAAGGATTTTTCAAAGTTTTAACTAAAGATAAATTGTTAAAAAAAAAACACACTTGGGACACTCCTGGTGCTCTTTTAAAGACACCTGAATTTTTTAAAGGTCCTCATGGTTACCCATTTATTTTTTATTAACATTCAAAAATTTTCAGAAAAAACCTAAGGCTAACCCCTTACGATTTTTTCAAAATTTTGACCAAAAATAAAATTTGGAAAAAATGCACTGGGGACACTCCTAGGGCTCCCATAAAGACCCTCTAGAGGTTTATAAGTCCTCAGGGTAGCCCTTTAAGTGTTTTTATGACATAAACAAAATTTTGGAAAAAAAATATAAGGCTAACCCCTTACGATTTTTTCAAAATTTTGACCAAAAATAAAATTTGGAAAAAATGCAATGGGGACACTCCTAGGGCTGCCATAAAGACCCTCTAGAGGTTAATAAGTCCTCAGGGAAGCCCTTTAAGTGTTTTTATGACATAAGCAAAATTTTGGAAAAAAAACAAAAGTCTAACCCCTTACAATTTTTTCAAAATTTTGACCAAATATAAAATTTGGAAAAAATGCACTGGTGACACTCCGAGGGCTCCCATAAAGACCCTCTAGAGGTTTATAAGTCATAAGGGTAGCCCTTTAAGTGTTTTTATGACATAAGCAAAATTTTGGAAAAAAAACCTAAGGCTAACCCCTTACGATTTTTTCAAAATTTTGACCAAAAATAAAATTTGGTAAAAATGCACTGGTGACACTCCTAGGGCTCCCATAATGACCCTCTAGAGGTTTTTAAGTCATAAGGGTAGCCCTTTAAGTGTTTTTATGACATAAGCAAAATTTTGGGAAAAAAAAAACATAAGGCTAACCCCTTACGATTTTTTCAAAATTTTGACCAAAAATAAAATTTGGAAAAAATGCACTGGGGACACTCCTAGGGCTCCCATAAAGACACTCTAGAGGTTTATAAGTCCTCAGGGTAGCCCTTTAATTGTTTTTATGACATAAGCAAAATTTTGGAAAAAAAAACATAAGGCTAACCCCTTAAGTTTTTTTCAAAATTTTAACACGCAAAAATTGTTAAAAAAAAACACACTTGGGACACTCCTGGTGCTCTTTTAAAGACACCTGAATTTTTTAAAGGTCTTCATGGTTACCCATTTATTTTTTATTAACATTCAAAAATTTTCAGAAAAAACCTAAGGCTAACCCCTTACGATTTTTTCAAAATTTTGACCAAAAATAAAATTTGGAAAAAATGCACTCGGGAAACACCTAGGGCTCCCATAAAGACCCTCTAGAGGTTTATAAGTCCTCAGGGTAGCCCTTTAAGTGTTTTTATGACATAAGCAAAATTTTGGAAAAAAAACATAAGGCTAACCCCTTACGATTTTTTCAAAATTTTGACCAAAAATAAAATTTGGAAAAAATGCACTGGGGACACTCCTAGGGCTGCCATAAAGACCCTCTAGAGGTTAATAAGTCCTCAGGGAAGCCCTTTAAGTGTTTTTATGACATAAGCAAAATTTTGGAAAAAAAACATAAGGCTAACCCCTTACGATTTTTTCAAAATTTTGACCAAAAATAAAATTTGGAAAAAATGCACTCGGGAAACACCTAGGGCTCCCATAAAGACCCTCTAGAGGTTTATAAGTCCTCAGGGTAGCCCTTTAAGTGTTTTTATGACATAAGCAAAATTTTGGAAAAAAAACATAAGGCTAACCCCTTACGATTTTTTCAAAATTTTGACCAAAAATAAAATTTGGAAAAAATGCACTGGGGACACTCCTAGGGCTGCCATAAAGACCCTCTAGAGGTTTATAAGTCCTCAGGGAAGCCCTTTAAGTGTTTTTATGACATAAGCAAAATTTTGGAAAAAAAACATAAGGCTAACCCCTTACGATTTTTTCAAAATTTTGACCAAAAATAAAATTTGGAAAAAATGCACAGGGGACACTCCTAGGGCTCCCATAAAGACCCTCTAGAGGTTTATAAGTCCTCAGGGTAGCCCTTTAAGTGTTTTTATGACATAAGCAAAATTTTAGAAAAAAAACATAAGGCTAACCCCTTACGATTTTTTCAAAATTTTGACCAAAAATAAAATTTGGAAAAAATGCACTGGGGACACTCCTAGGGCTCCCATAAAGACACTCTAGAGGTTTATAAGTCCTAAGGGAAGCCCTTTAAGTGTTTTTATGACATAAGCAAAATTTTGGAAAAAAAACATAAGGCTAACCCCTTAGGATTTTTTTTCAAAATTTTGACCAAAAATAAAATTTGGAATAAATGCACTGGGGACACTCCTAGGGCTCCCATAAAGACCCTCTAGAGGTTTATAAGTCCACGGGGTAGCCCTTTAAGTGTTTTTATGACATAAGCAAAATTTTGGAAAAAAAACATAAGGCTAACCCCTTACGATTTTTTCAAAATTTTGACCAAAAATAAAATTTGGAAAAAATGCACTGGTGACACTCCTAGGGCTCCCATAATGACCCTCTAGAGGTTTTTAAGTCCTAAGGGTAGCCCTTTAAGTGTTTTTATGACATAAGCAAAATTTTGGAAAAAAAAACATAAGGCTAACCCCTTACGATTTTTTCAAAATTTTGACCAAAAATAAAATTCTGAAAAAATGCACTGGGGACACTCCTAGGGCTCCCATAAAGACCCTCTAGAGGTTTATAAGTCCTCAGGGTAGCCCTTTAAGTGTTTTTATGACATAAGCAAAATTTTGGAAAAAAAAACATAAGGCTAACCCCTTAGGATTTTTTTCAAAATTTTGACCAAAAATAAAATTTGGAAAAAATGCACAGGGGACACTCCTAGGGCTCCTATAAAGACCCTCTAGAGGTTTATGAGTCCACGGGGTAGCCCTTTAAGTGTTTTTATGACATAAGCAAAATTTTTGAAAAAAAAACATAAGGCTAACCCCTTACGATCTTTTCAAAATTTTGACCAAAAATAAAATTTGGAAAAAAAGCACTGGGGACACTCCTAGGGCTCCCATAAAGACACTCTAGAGGTTTACAAGTCCTCAGGGTAGCCCTTTAAGTGTTTTTATGACATAAGCAAAATTTTGGGAAAAAAAAACATAAGGCTAACCCCTTACGATTTTTTCAAAATTTTGACCAAAAATAAAATTTGGAAAAAATGCACTGGGGACACTCCTAGGGCTCCCATAAAGACACTCTAGAGGTTTATAAGTCCTCAGGGTAGCCCTTTAAGTGTTTTTATGACATAAGCAAAATTTTGGAAAAAAAACATAAGGCTAACCCCTTACGATTTTTTCAAAATTTTGACCAAAAATAAAATTTGGAAAAAATGCACAGGGGACACTCCTAGGGCTCCCATAAAGACCCTCTAGAGGTTTATAAGTCCTCAGGGTAGCCCTTTAAGTGTTTTTATGACATAAGCAAAATTTTAGAAAAAAAACATAAGGCTAACCCCTTACGATTTTTTCAAAATTTTGACCAAAAATTTAAATTTGGTAAAAAATGCAATGGGGACACTCCTAGGGCTCCCATAAAGACCCTCTAGAGGTTTATAAGTCCTCAGGGTAGCCCTTTAAGTGTTTTTATGACATAAGCAAAATTTTGGAAAAAAAACATAAGGCTAACCCCTTAGGTTTTTTTTTTCAAAATTTTGACCAAAAATAAAATTTGGAAAAAATGCACTGTGGTCACTCCTAGAACTCCCATAAAGACCCTCTAGAGGTTTATAAGT
Organism: Labroides dimidiatus; assembly: GCA_030710495.1. Taxonomy (NCBI): domain Eukaryota; kingdom Metazoa; phylum Chordata; class Actinopteri; order Labriformes; family Labridae; genus Labroides; species Labroides dimidiatus. Next base: position 2,210,070 of record CM061156.1, read on the forward strand.
CCTAAGGGTAGCCCTTTAAGTGTTTTTATGACATAAGCAAAAATTTTGGAAAAAAAAAACATAAGGCTAACCCCTTACGATTTTTTCAAAATTTTGACCAAAAATTTAAATTTGGTAAAAAATGCAATGGGGACACTCCTAGGGCTCCCATAAAGACACTCTAGAGGTTTATAAGTCCTCAGGGTAGCTCTTTAAGTGTTTTTATGACATAAGCAAAATTTTGGAAAAAAAACATAAGGCTAACCCCTTAGGATTTTTTTTCAAAATTTTGACCAAAAATAAAATTTGGAAAAAATGCACTGTGGTCACTCCTAGAACTCCCATAAAGACCCTCTAGAGGTTTATAAGTCCTAAGGGTAGCCCTTTAAGTGTTTTTATAAGATAAGCAAAAATTTTGGAAAAAAAACATAAGGCTAACCCCTTACGATTTTTTCAAAATTTTGACCAAAAATAAAATTTGGAAAAAATGCACTGGGGACACTCCTAGGGCTCCCATAAAGACACTCTAGAGGTTTATAAGTCCACGGGGTAGCCCTATTAGTGTTTTTATGACATAAGCAAAATTTTGGAAAAAAAACATAAGGCTAACCCCTTAAGGTTTTTTCAAAATTTTGACCAAAGATAAATTGTTAAAAAAAAAACACACTTGGAACACTCCTGGTGCTCTTTTAAAGACACCTGAATTGTTTAAAGGTCCTCATGGTTACCCATTTATTTTTTATTAACATTCAAAAATTTTCAGAAAAAAACATAAGGCTAACCCCTTACGATTTTTTCAAAATTTTGACCAAAAATAAAATTCTGAAAAAATGCACTGGGGACACTCCTAGGGCTCCCATAAAGACACTCTAGAGGTTTATAAGTCCTCAGGGAAGCCCTTTAAGTGTTTTTATGACATAAGCAAAATTTTGGAAAAAAAAACATAAGGCTAACCCCTTACGATTTTTTCAAAATTTTGACCAAAAATAAAATTTGAAAAAATGCACTGGGGACACTCCTAGGGCTCCCATAAAGACACTCTAGAGGTAAATAAGTCCACGGGGTAGCCTTTAAGTGTTTTTATGACAAAGGAAATTTTGGAAAAAAAAAACATAAGGCTAACCCCTTACGATTTTTTCAAAATTTTGACCAAAAATAAAATTTGGAAAAAATGCACTGGGGACACTCCTAGGGCTCCCATAAAGACCCTCTAGGGGTTTATAAGTCCTCAGGGTAGCCCTTTAAGTGTTTTTATGACATAAGCAAAAATTTTGGAAAAAAAACCTAAGGCTAACCCCTTACGATTTTTTCAAAATTTTGACCAAAAATAAAATTTGGAAAAAATGCACTGGGGACACTCCTAGGGCTCCCATAAAGACACTCTAGATGTTTATAAGTCCTCAGGGTAGCCCTTTAATTGTTTTTATGACATAAGCAAAATTTTGGAAAAAAAACATAAGGCTAACCCTTTACGATTTTTTCAAAGTTTTAACCAAAAATAAAATTTGGAAAAAATGCACTGGGGACACTCCTAGGGCTCCCATAAAGACCCTCTAGAGGTTAATAAGTCCACGGGGTAGCCCTTTAAGTGTTTTTATGACATAAGCAAAATTTTGGAAAAAAAAAAACATAAGGCTAACCCCTAAGGATTTTTTCAAAATTTTGATCAAAAATTTAAATTTGGTAAAAATGCAATGGGGACACTCCTAGGGCTCCCATAAAGACACTCTAGAGGTTTATAAGTCCTCAGGGTAGCCCTTTAAGTGTTTTTATGACATAAGCAAAATTTTGGAAAAAAAATATAAGGCTAATCCCTTACGATTTTTTCAAAATTTTGACCAAAAATAAAATTTGGAAAAAATGCACTGGGGACACTCCTAGGGCTCCCATAAAGACCCTCTAGGGGTTTATAAGTCCTCAGGGTAGCCCTTTAAGTGTTTTTATGACATGAGCAAAAATTTTGGAAAAAAAACATAAGGCTAACCCCTTACGATTTTTTCAAAATTTTGACCAAAAATAAAATTTGGAAAAAATGCACTGGGGACACTCCTAGGGCTCCCATAAAGACACTCTAGAGGTTTATAAGTCCTCAGGGTAGCCCTTTAATTGTTTTTATGACATAAGCAAAATTTTTGAAAAAAAAACAAAAGGCGAACCCCTTAAGTTTTTTTCAAAATTTTAACAAGCAAAAATTGTCAAAAAAAAAAAACACACTTGGGACACTCCTGGTGCTCTTTTGAAGACACCTGAATTGTTTATAGGTCCTCATGGTTACCCATTTATTTTTGATTAACATTCAAAAATTTTCAGAAAAAAACCTAAGGCTAACCCCTTACGATTTTTTCAAAATTTTGACCAAAAATAAAATTCTGAACAAATGCACTCGGGTCACTCCTAGGGCTCCAAAAAAGACACTCTAGAGGTTTATAAGTCCTCAGGGTAGCCCTTTAAGTGTTTTATGACATAAGCAAAATTTTGGAAAAAAAACATAAGGCTAACCCCTAACGATTTTTTTCAAAATTTTGACCAAATAATAAAATTTGGAAAAAATGCACTGGGGACACTCCTAGGGCTCCCATAAAGACACTCTAGAGGTTTATAAGTCCGCGGGGTAGCCCTTTAAGTGTTTTTATGACATAAGCAAAATTTTGGAAAAAAAAAACATAAGGCTAACCCCTTACGATTTTTTCAAAATTTTGACCAAAAATAAAATTTGGAAAAAATGCACTGGGGACACTCCTTGGGGTTCCATAAAGACCCTCTAGAGGCTTATAAGTCCTCAGGGTAGCCCTTTAAGTGTTTTTATGACATAAGCAAAATTTTGGAAAAAAAACATAAGGCTAACCCCTTACGATTTTTTTCAAAATTTTGACCAAAAATAAAATTTGAAAAAAATGCACTGGGGACACTCCTAGGGCTCCCACAAAGACACTCTAGAGGTTTATAAGTCCTAAGGGTAGCCCTTTAAGTGTTTTTATGACATAAGCAAAATTTTGGAAAAAAAACCATAAGGCTAACCCCTAAGGATTTTTTCAAAATTTTGATCAAAAATTTAAATTTGGTAAAAATGCAATGGGGACACTCCTAGGGCTCCCATAAAGACACTCTAGAGGTTTATAAGTCCTCAGGGTAGCCCTTTAAGTGTTTTTATGACATAAGCAAAATTTTGGAAAAAAAACATAAGGCTAACCCCTTAAGGTTTTTTCAAAGTTTTAACCAAAGATAAATTGTTAAAAAAAAAAACCCACTTGGGACACTCCTGGTGCTCGTTTAAAGACACCTGAATTGTTTAAAGGTCCTCATGGTTACCTATTTATGTTTTATTAACATTCAAAAATTTTCAGATAAAACCTAAGGCTAACCCCTTATGATTTTTTCAAAATTTTGACAAAAAATAAAATTTGGAAAAAATGCACTGGGGACACTCCTAGGGCTCCCATAAAGACCCTCTAGAGGTTTATAAGTCCTCAGGGAAGCCCTTTAAGTGTTTTTATGACATAAGCAAAATTTTGGAAAAAAAACATAAGGCTAACCCCTTACGATTTTTTCAAAATTTTGACCAAAAATAAAATTTGGAAAAAATGCACTGGGGACACTCCTAGGGCTCCCATAAAGACCCTCTAGAGGTTCATAAGTCCTCAGGGAAGCCCTTAAAGTGTTTTTATGACATAAGCGAAATTTTGGGAAAAAAAAAAACCTTAAGGCTAACCCCTTACAATTTTTCCAAAATTTTGACCAAAAATAAAATTTGGGAAAAAATGCACTGGGGACACTCCTAGGGCTCCCATAAAGACACTCTAGAGGTTTATAAGTCCTAAGGGTTGCCCTTTAAGTGTTTTTATAAGATAAGCAAAATTTTGGAAAAAAAACATAAGGCTAACCCCTTAAGTTTTTATTGTTTTCTTTTAAATTTTAACAAAAAAAATTGTCAAAAAATACACTTGGGACACTCCTGTGGCTCATTTAAAGACACTTGAGTTGTTTAAAGGTCCTCATCGTACCCCATTTATTTCTGATTAACATTCAAAAATTTTCAGAAAAAAAAAACTAAGGCTAACCCCTTAGGATTTTTTCAAAATTTTGACCAAAAATAAAATGAAAATCTTGAAAAACCTAACGTTTTCAAAATCTTGACCAAAAATAAAATGCAGAAAATTGCAATTGGGATATCCCTAGGGGTTTATAAGTCCTCGGGGTACCCCTTTAAGTGTTTTTCAACATTTGTCAGATTTTGAAAAACCTAACGTTTTCAAAATCTTGACCAAAAATAAAATGCAGAAAATTGCAATTGGGATATCCCTAGGGGTTTATAAGTCCTCGGGGTACCCCTTTAAGTTTTTTTCAACATTTGTCAGATTTTGAAAAACCTAACGTTTTCAAAATCTTGACCAAAAATAAAATTCTGAGCAAATGCACTGGGGACACTACTAGGGCTCCCATAGAGACACTCTAGTGGTTTATAAGTCCTCTGGGTAGCCCTTTTAGTGGGTTGTTTTTTTTGTTTTGTTTTTGTTTTTTGACATAAGCAAAATTTTGAAAAAACTAAGCCCTTCCTTTTTTTCAGAATTCTGGCCAAAAAAATCTTTACAAAACACAATTGGATTTTATTTTGGGATGTTTGAATTATGTCTTACACATTCAAACTTCTGTCAGTGTAAGTGTTTGTCACCTTTTTATATCTCTCTGATAAATGTGTTTATCTTCATAACACTAAATTAGCTTGATAGTCATATTTTAAAGCATGGGGCCAGCTGTTCTCCAAGTTAGGAGTACGACCATGTTGAAAATAACACCAGAAATCTAGAAACAATTTTAAATCATAAAACCATCCTTAATTTAGTCTAATTATGAATTGTCTTAGAAAGTCTACCTCAAATGGTGCTAGTTTATAAATTTATAGCTGATATATCTTATTTTTGGTTTGCTTAATGAGTATCAGAAGTAAACACAGAAGAATGTATTTCCAGGAAACACACGGTGCAAATGGTTCATTGGTTGTGTCCAGTATTTATTACTTACAAGAGTCAAAGTATAATTGGACCTTAAAAGATAACAGAAGACATCAAGAGCCAGCATTTGTTTACAGTTCAGGATATCAAAACATACATGAAACATGCTGAGCAGCAGCGAGCCTGCAAACGCTGAACTTAATTGTCATTCTGCAGTGTCCATTAACGCCTCCTCCTGTATTAGGTTCAGGGTAAGAATTTCATTATACAGCAAACAAGAGTGTGACTGATGTGAGCAGCTTCTCTCTGCTCTCAGCACAATAAGCAATCTGTTCCATCCTGACTGAAGAGCTTTGTGTGTTTTCTTCGCTTACCTTGGTGTTTTTCATTATTTTCTTTGGCAGGGAGAAAATTATTCTGAGAGGATGAAAAGAAAACACTCGCCGTGTTAAGGTTGCAAAAGCTAATGGCGGTGTTATTTCATCATTGCCAATTATTTCCAATGACTCTTTCAACGAAAAGACAAAAGCGAATCAACGTAAAGTCGAAGAAGATACTGAAATACCACATGTGACAAGAAAACACAAGAAAACATCTGAAGTCAGAGCAGGTGTTGGAGCTGTCAGGTGGGTTGTTCTCACACATGAATCCAGTCATATACTTCAGTACAGTATATTCTATTATATTAAAGCTTAGCATAGCATTGAGGCAACTGTGTAGAGTCGTCATCTCTCAATCAGAAGGTTGTTGAAGTGTCCTTGAGCAAGACGCTGAACCCCAAACTTCTCCCACTGTTGGTCAGTGGTGTGTGTATGGGTATGAATGGTTTGGCTCAAACTGATGGTCTCTACCATGGAATGTTCTACCATCAGTGTGTGACTGTGGTGTGGATGGTGAATGAGACCAGCAGTGCTTTGAGTGGTCAGAAAAGGCCCTTTATAAGATCTGGTCCATTTACCATTTTAGCATAGCATAGCATAGCATACTCTAACACATACTGCAACATGTCCAGTCATATTATAGCATACTGTGACACTTCAAACTGTATCGTATCACTCATTACTGCACCTTTACGTAACTTATCATTTGGTTAAACGGAGCGACGCCTGCGAGCTAGTTCAGGCAGATGACTTTACAGTTTCTCCTCCATGATCATCACTACAACTCAGAACTTTGGACTCGGTGTTTGTGCCTCTGTGTGTGTGTGTCTCTCTCTCTCATACTCTTTCTCCCTCTTTTTCCCCCTCTCTTTTTACCCCACTCCCACCTCTCTCTTTCTCTAATCCCATCACAGTCTCCTCAGTTGTCTGTCTAACATGAGTCTGGTTCTGTCCGAGGTTTCTGCCTGTTAAAGGGAAGTTTTTCCTCTCCATTGTACCTTGTTAAATGCTGTAAAGTTCTGTACTCATGGTGGGTTACGATGAGATCCAACTCTGTTGGGTCTCTGTTAGTGGAGCTTTAAGCCGAGTTTCAGAAGCAGGACCACACCTCAACCACACCCCTTCCGGTATTTAAACCCTCCTAATTCACTAGTCCTGTTTGTTCTCGCTTCGTACGCCCCACCCTTCCCTCCCTTTCTTTCTTGGTTTCTCACTTCTTCTTTCTCCATAGGGTCCTAAATAGGGGGGGTCCGTCGTGTCCGGGAGCTACGGCGGATCCCTTCTCGAAGCTTCCCCACAACATCATACAACCAGCAAAATTCTAATACACGTTATGTTAATAAAACTGCTTCGTCGTCATGTCGATGTGTGGTCCTTGCTAGTGAAAGAACATTTACTATCACCTGTTAACGCTTTTGGAAAGCATCTTGAGATAATTTTTGTTATGAATTGGCGCTTTATTTCGTTTCCTCCAGGTTAGATTACTGTAACTCTCTTCTATCTGGTTGTCCTAACAAGTCTATTAGGACTCTTCAGTTAGTTCAGAATGCTGCAGCCCGGGTTCTGACTGGGACCAGGAGGAGGGAGCATATCTCCCCGGTGTTAGCGTCTGTCGGCTACCCATAAAGTTTAGAATAGAATATAAAATTCTTCTTCTGACTTTCAAAGCTCTTAATGGTATCGGGCCATCCTATCTTAAAGAGCTCATCATGCCATATTATCCGTCTAGATCGCTGCGTTCCCAGCATGCAGCCTGCTCGTCGTACCTAGGGTCTCTAAAAGTAGTCTGGGAGGTGGAGCCTTTAGTTATCAGGCTCCTCTTCTCTGGAATCATCTACCGGCTGAAGTTCGGGGAGCAGACACCCTCTCTACTTTTAGGAGTAGACTTCAAACTTTCCTTTATGATAAAGCTTATAGTTAGAGCTGGATCAGGTCTGAACCAGCTCTTAGTTAGTCTGCTATAGGTTTCGACTGTCAGGGGGGCTCCTGTTTCCCTCTCTTCTCTATCTGTCAGTCTAACTTCTGATCTTAATGTCTCATTAAAGTTATTAACCATGGATCCTAATCCCATCACAGTCTCCTCAGATGTCTGTCTAACATGAGTCTGGTTCTGTCCGAGGTTTCTGCCTGTTAAAGGGAAGTTTTTCCTCTCCATTGTAACTTGCTGAATATTGCAAAGGTCTGTACTCATGGTGGGTTAAGATGAGATCAGACTTCTTATCTTGTCTTGATGTTGGGTTTCTCTTAACAAAATTTTATTACCATTTACAGGTCTAGACCTGTTAACGCTTGGAAAGCGTCTTGAGATAACGTTTGTTATGAATTGGCGCTATATAAATAAAGATTGATTTCAAGCTCGAGCTGAGCTGCTACACACGTCACATGTCCCACTCGTCATAACCATCTTCCAGTCATGTTCTCTGCCTCTTAATTCAGCCGTCTATTTAAACTGGGAAAAAAAATCTCCCATCTCTCCCTCTGCCTGTCATGGCTGCTGCTGCTGCCCTGCATTTGTGTTGCTGCATGTTTTTAGTGATGAGGTCAGAGCCTCACATCATTTATATCTTTCTTTGTTGCACTTCGGCGTCTTTTTTGAATTCTTATATTTACATCAGATCAAACGGTATCCTGACTAATATTGTTGTCCATCGTATCACATTAACTCGTATAATAAATATCTTTTTTATCCTGATGCTCTTTAATGCGTCGTAAGATTTAATTCTGGCTGACAGCTCGAGGCAACATGCTGGAATATGTTTTAGGAATAAACGAGTAAACTCCATCTGCTGTGGCAGATCAGAGCATATGATTGAAAAGTCTGTGATGGGATTATTTTGTCACCTCTCGAAAAAGATCTCCTCTTTGAAGGCTAATTATTCCCAGAAAAATTAGACCGTCTTACTGACAAATTGAATCATTTTGGGTGATTTTGTTTTTAAACCGTTTCGGGTGATATCTGTAATTCTGGATGACACCTGGTTTAATTTGGAGTACCCATCACACACCAGCAGCCAGGTGTCCTTTAATCTCTGGGATTTGCTGCAGATATTTTGGACTGAAATATTACAAGTTCTAAAGAGAGAGAGAGAGAGCGAGAGAGAGAGAGAGAGAGAGAGAGAGAGAGAGAGAGAGCAGAATAAGTCTGAGTTTGACAGCTCAGGATGAAGGATGAAGCAGGGGCGGATGGATGGTCGCAGCTCCTCGGAGAAATGGTTACTAATTGTGATGCTGCGTCTGACGCTGTCAGCAAGACGAGAGAGGAGGAAGCGACAAAAGGAAAAAGTCTGTGACAAGAAAACACAAGTGCAGCATTTCTGAGAATTACATTTCATCGTGTAACCTTTGTTCAGCACATTTAAAACACGACGTGGGGATTTCTTTCTTTCTCCAGACGTTATTGCTCCTGACAGCTCTGCAGGAAAAAAAAGTCAGACGCAAAGCTGAAGGCAGATAATTTTATCAGAATGTTTGGGTGAACCTAACAAAGACTGTGTGACCTGAAAATGGTCAGACATGTAAAGTCTGCAAACCTTCTCTGCTTACACAGGATTTACTCGAAGGATGAAGAAGAGGAAGGAGGAGGGTTAGTTTCATAAACAGCGTAATATGAGAGAGAAAATAGAGAGAAAATCGGAGGCTCATTATCATCCAACTGCTACAGCAGAGAGAGAGAGAGCGAGAGAGAGAGAGAGAGAGAGAGAGAGAGAGAGAGAGAAGATGGAGAGGCAGAAAGAATGAGGGGGGAGAAAACAAATGAAGGGAAAGAGAAGGAAATGATGGCAAAGGGTAAAAAGGAGAGAGGAAAGAGGAAGGAGAGAGAGAGAGAGAGAGAGAGAGAGAGAGAGGAGGTAGAAGATGGGCACAGTGATGGAAGAGACAGGACAGAGAGCAGAAAGACTCAGCGGTGGGAAACAGTAGAAATGAAGCAGCTGGAACATCAGGAGAGTAAAAAAAGATCCCAAACTTAGAAGATCGAACAAGTTTTATTAATCTGAATCTATTAAAACAAGGAGGAGAGGAAACAAGGAGGAAAGGGAGCAGAAATAAGTGAAGAGGAAAAAGTAAGGTAGAGTAAAGAAAGATAAACAAAAACAGAAAAAAGAAAAAAAAAACACCCTCAGCAGGAAAGATTAGGATAAGATGGCCGAGGACAGAAAAAGAAAAAGAAATGGAGAAAATAGAGAAAAATAAAGAATAAAAAAAAAGAAAAGAAAATAACTGAAGTGAAATAAAGAAGGAAAGAAAATAAAATGAGACTAGAAAAAGATAGAGAAGAAGAGAAAAAAGAAGAAAAAACATGAAAAGAAAGAGAAGTAGAGGAAGTAAAAACAAAAATACAAAAAGAAAGAAAGAAAGAAAGAAAAAAGAATGAAAGAAAGAAAGTGATAACAGATTAAAGATTCCCTCCCTCTCCTCTCTCTGCCTCCCTCACTCTGCCTCTTTCTCCCTCTCTCTTCCTATCATCTGCCTCTCTCTCTCTCTCTCCCTCTCCCTTTCTCTCTGCCTCTCTCTCTCTGCCTTTCTCCCTCTCTCTGTCTCTCTCTCTCCCTCTTTTTGCCTATCTCTCCCCCTCCTCTCTCTCTCTCCCTCCCTCCCTCTTTTTGCCTCTCCCTCTCCTCTCTCCCTCTTTTTGCCTCTCTCTCTCCCTCTCTCTCCTCTCCCTCTCTCTCTCCCTCTCACCCTCTCCTCTCTCTCTGTCTCTCTCCCTCTCCTCTATCCCTCTCCCTCTCTCTCCCTCTCTTCTCACTCTCTCCCCCTCTCTCCTCTCTCCCTCTCATCTCTCTCTCTCTCCCTCTCCTCTTTCCCTCTCCCCCTCTCTCCTCTCTCCCTCTCCCTCTCATCTCTCTCTCTCTCCCTCTCCTCTTTCCCTCTCCCCCTCTCTCCTCTCTCTCTCTCTCTCTCTCTCTGCCGTGTAGCTGGGGGGCTCAGAAACATCAACAGCAGCTTGGAATAGCAGCGATTATTTGAAACCCGCCCGGGGAGAAGTGTATTTACAAATAAGAATTCCAAACATTCGTTTGTTTGTTTTTTATCTGACTCGGAGCAGCAGACGAGTCGGTGCCACATCATGACAACCAACCAGGGGGGAAAGTTTTTGTCCTGAACTTTTAATCCAGAGTGAGACATCATGACACATCCTGAGCAGCGTGATGTGAACCTTGGGCTTCAGTCCAGTCGGGCTCCTGCTTCCTGCTGCTTGGACTGTTTGCTGCGTCGCTGTTGAGTTTATTTTATATTTTATATTCAGATTCACTGAGTTAGTTTGTTCAGCGTCCAGAGAGGCTCCCTGAGATATTAAACATGGATATAAAGTAACAAAGCAGGACGTGAGCAGGTTTTCAAACCTCCACTGATTCACATGTCGAGGATCAAACTGATTAAAGCAGCTTTTAGCACGAGATCTTCATCAGATCTAATCCACGCTCTCTGAAACGATGATGTCATCACACAAGGATCTCCTGACCAATCCATGTTACGTTTGAGGGACGGGCCTCAAACACCAAGGTCTGCCCATAGCAGGACTCTAGAAGGTTGGCTAATCAGAGGGAAGAGGATTCATGAAGAATGGAGCCTTAAAGAGACAGCAGCTTTCAGACGGCCGTAAATCACGTAAAGATACTACGGGGGCCCCAGAGGGACAGAATTAAGCTTTTAAGAAAATTGTTTCAGCTGCGTGAACGAGATATTGGAAGATCCAAAATTGTTTAAACTTTATTTAAAAGTTAGCAGATGAATGATGCTTTTGAAGTTCATCTCTGTTATTTTTGTAAAATGTGGTTAAAGCTCAGGAAAAAAAAAAAAAAAAAAAAGCTATAACCAGACTGCTGAGTAAACTTTAGAGAACTTCTGTTCCCTGGAGGTTGAACCCTTTCCAATTTGGACAGCCCATTAAGTTTCTTCCGCTGCCAAATTGGAGCCAAATAAAATCTTCTCCAGGAAGCAGACTGCCATGTTTACGAGCACATCCACGCTCCTCAGATAACGCCTCGCTTTAAAATAACTCCCTGAACTTTTTCCAGCTCCACGCGTCGTAAGGGTGAGCGTTGTTTTCTCTCGGGGCTGCCGGTGGCGCTCGTTTTTGTTGTTACTCCTTCAAAGAAACCCTTTTTTTTTTCTTCCTTTTTTTTCAAGAGGCATCTTACCAGAAATGGCGCACATCAAGATGCACCGACCCCTCGGGCTCTGCAGGAAGATTCAGCTCGACGCTTGTGAAGGATTACGAAGACAAACATCAAACATCAAACGTCGGTGGGTCGGTTTTCACATTTAATAATAGACAAAAATGTTCTGTCATTCTTTTATGTACATCAGTAAATTACAAGTTCAGTTAGCTATTATCCTCAAGTTTTACACGTAGTTTCATCAGCTTCTAGTAATGCTTGTTCATCTTTACACGGCGCTCTGACATACAAAATATGCTATGTACTGCAGTCACATTTATAAAAGCCTGGAGAGGTTCGCCATAAATGATTCTTTAAAACCATTCAACAAATGTCATTCACAATACTTTCTCATTATTTACAAAGAAAACAGCAACTGCTAAATTATACATATTAACAAACTACTTCCTCAGTATATATAATGCCGCTATACAAAGAGAGAGAGAGAGAGAGAGAGAGAGAGAGAGAGAGAGGAGGGTAATGCCAGAGTTTACGCTGACTTTATTCTGGAGCTTTAACCTGTGCCGTGTTCTCTGCGTGTCATGTTGACATGTGGGGATTTTCCTGGTGCGAGTTCACAGTTTATAAATATGTCCTTGTTGCTCATTTCTACCGGTGAACAGAGGTCAACGCCCTGAAATAAGGTCAGCGTAAAGCTACCCAATAAAAGTTTGAGGCTTGGAAAGCAGGCGGTTCAGAGGGAGCTGCACGCGTCTAAAAACCGAAACAAACAAACAAAAATAAAAAGGTTTATTTTCCGTGCAGAAGCGGACCGTGTTCAGGGGGTTCCTACACATTCCCTTTGCAAGTTTTCGGCTCCAGACGAAAGGCGGGTGCTGAAAATCGTGTGGAAAATCTGAACTTTAGGACTCCAGGAATCAGAGCAGCGCACACGCTAAAGTTCATGTTTACCCAGCGCAGCCGGACCGCATGGAAGACGTCAGAGGATTCTGGACGAAAGGAAGGGGGAGTTGTTTTGTGCTCTTCAGGTTTTTTGATTTGTCATGTTTACAGGGTGGGATTTAAAAAACAACAACAACAACAACAACAAGCATAATTTCTTCAGTCGTGCTGCTTTCTGAAAAGGTTGAGAGATAACGCATCGAGCTGAGTCGAGAGCAAACAGGAGGAGCTGTTAAAAAAAAAACAAAAAAAAAAACCCGATAAATATTGGAGGAGTTTTTCCAAAATCGGAGGAATAAAAGAGTCGCTGCATGCAGCTCCTTCTCTAAAGATTCACCGGATCACACTGAAAATTAATTTGCAGATAAAAGCGTTCGGCCGTGAAGCAGAAAAATCAAAACTGAGCACACGTTTGATCTGATTTCTGGTACAAAATGTCCAATTAGTGTTAATATACGACACATTTAGCCTTTCAGTCCAGCTAAACGTCGTTTTTTTAAGATATTAGAAGCCAAAAGTGAGACTTAAATGTCTCGTAATGAGGAATAAATTCGAGATTAGGGTTGAGAAAAATGACCTGTGAAGGTAACAGGTACAACACAAGCGATTCAGGTGAGTGTGACGTATTTGAAGTCTGTTTCCTTCAGCCCCTTCAAAATAAAAGCATGAAGTGTGAAGCAGCACGAGGAGGAAAGTCAATCAGCATCACCAGGAGCGAAAGAGGAAGATTTAACACAAATGTAAACAGTTCATTGATCTAAATAAAAAAATAAGGAAAATTAATTCCACCGAAGAACAAACTTTTACCAAAGCTGGGACAGAAACTTAAAAAACAAAAAGAAATCTGATACCTGAACTCAAAAAGCACAGAGGTTCAGCGCCGACAGCAGCAAGATTTCCATCTCACACGACGATACGAGCATCGAGAAAAGGAGGAGGAGGAGGAGGAGGAGGAGGAGGAGGAGGAGGAGGACGCCACAGGCCGGCCGTGGTCCAATCAGGACCAGCCGGCTCCTGCTGTGAGGCTGCAGTGAATGTGAATGTGTTCACAGCTGATGCAGGTCAGAGCTGATTGGAGCTTTTCTGCAGGGTGAACACGTGGAATCCATCTGCATCAAGCTGACATGAAGGGAACGCCATCCCAACAGGTGTGAGTAAACCTGAATGAAAAGGCCTGCGTTGGGTGGTCCACGGGGAGGATCTCCTATAAAAGCAGTTTTTTTTTAAAATCAGGGTTTTCGATCTGTTTTGATGCTTTGAGGCTTTTCAGACGTGTGTAGGAACCCCGAGTGAGGCTTCTGACGGCAGGTGTGGGTCAAACCGCGCTTTGAGACGAGCGAGACTGGCCGCACGGGGGCAATGAACAGAATAAATATCTCGTCAAAGACGGTTTAAGAATAATAATAATAATCAGAGATGAATCACCATCAGACCCAGGATTGCAGAATCCTCGTGGCTGCACGAGCGGTTTTTCACTTTACATTCATTTTACAAAAAGAAAAGAAAAACAGCAACAAAAGCACAATCTTCATCCTCCGTTGAATTATTTCTACAGTACGTCTGAATCAGCCGTGGAACAGATTCTATTTGGAGAGTTTCTTTGCGAAATGTAAATCTATAAAACTTGAGACGAGCGGGGTTATCGACTGGATGTTGGTACCAGAGACGTGTTTGTAGTTGTAGTTGTTGATGTTTTTTTTTTTTTAAATAAATGGATTAAATGGAAAAACAAGGAAAACAAAGCACAGAAAAACCAAACAAATGAACCCTCTGCTGATCTGAGAGCCGCTCCCTGTTGAAGCGCCGCTGATGCTGCAGAGGACAGAAATGCACCACGTGTAAACACAGGTTCCTCTCTCTGCTCTCCGTCCAGTCAGGGCTGCACTGTTTCCAATTAAATCTGTCCTCATGCTGCAAAACTCCCAAAGAAAAGATGTCAAGAACGTGCAACCAAGGATGTTTGTTGTTCTCAAGTAAATGGAGTCAATCCAAAGCCTTTTAAATCCCAGATACGACCTCAGGTGAAGAATTGTTCAACGTTTTTTGTGCCTGAACGGCACCTCCAATCGACGCTCGGTTACCATCTGAGAAGGATTCTCTACAATTCATTTATATTCAACATCCAGCTGATGGTTATCACTTACATTAAGTCTTAAAGTGACCGAGGAGCACATCAAAACCTCATCCAGCTGAAAAAGGGCCGAAAGAGCAGAAAGCGACAGATGATAAAGAGGAGAGAACTGACGCTCAGCGGAGGTCACCGAGTGGAGTTGTGAGCACATCCAGTTCACTATAATTACAGAATGTCAACTTTGTTCATGCTTTCTGCTCTGACCTTTTCCCAGAGCTAAAAGTGTGCCCTTTCACCAGCCGCCGAGCGGTTCTACCGCTGTGAACACGTGTGAGAGGCTGCAGCTAAATATGATGTATTCTTTAAGGCTAAATGTGAGTTATTAAATTGTTCTATTACCGTTCTTCTCAGAGGGCGAGGAGTTAATAACTCAGGAGGAGATCTACTCCTTCCCTCAGCCTCTCTGACTTCAGTCACAGAGCTGCAGGTGTTGTAGCTCGCTGCTTGCATCCTGCAAACACGTCTGCTTTGATATTCAGTGCTGGAGGAGGAGAGATAAAAAAGGAAAGAAACAGAGATCTGACACCGCGATGCCCTCGGAAAACATAAAATTACCTGTGACATTTCAAAGCAACAGCTCTGTTTCCAACAAGCAGCCAGGCTTTTTTTTATTTCTATTTTTTTCTTTCTGTTCTGTGGTTTCCCTCATTTTCCTCAATCCACAAAAAGGTAAAGCTTCTGACAAAAATCAGGACCGGTTATTTGAGATAAAATCATGCAGAGAGGAGGTAAAGCATATGTGTAAAAAAAAAAAAAAAAAATGGATCAGCCAACAGCGACTCCATGCATGAAGCAGGAAATGAAGCGAGGCGTTTCTAGGGAAACTCATGCTGGAAGTTGCACACAGACGAGGATCGGGGCCAGTGGATTTTGTTTTCTTCATTCAGAGTCCCGGGCCCGTATGCACATCCAGCTGTTAGGATCGCCACACCTGTTAAGGTGTTTAAAGATGGCGGATGTTGAGCTCATGAAATATGCTAAGAGAAGGAATATTTAGGGATCCAATGACTCCTTTGGAAAAGTGTATATTTATATTTAAGAGACACATTTGTACGGCCGTTTATGTGCAGCACACGTGTGCATCTCGTTTTGTTGGACTGGGGTTTTCCAGGATGTTCCCCCCAAACACGTGACATTCTGCACCTGCCTCATTTTCATTGTGTGATTAGTTATTTGGCCAGTTTTTAGCAGTCGTGCAGGCAGCTAACGCTAAAGCCAAATGAGTTGTTCCTCATAACTAATGATCCTGTTTGTGAAATGACCAGTGGTGTGCTGGGGGTGGCAGCAACGTGCTGTATGTGCCTTTTTTTCCTTCCTTTGGGCCCCTGCCAATCAAAAAGTCTGTGCACGCCCCTGGTAATGACTGAACATGCAGACTCGCCCTGACCTTTTCTCTTCTGACTCTGACTGAGGATGTTTGACGTGACTCATTTCCAGGTTGTTTTAACTGAAACTTAAATTCCAACTTGTCTAAACGTCAAACTTCAAGCATGGCTAAGGTTAGCAGAGCTAGCACCACCAATTTTTAGATTCCTCCTTGCACTTTAACACCTGTATGCCTGTCCTGGTGATGCATGGCTCTAATTGGATGCTTATATTTAGTGGATACAGCCTTCATATACGCTTGCTCAGAGCGTGATGAGAGGAGCTACGTGCTAGAAGTGTCTGGTTTTACTAGAAATCCATAATTCTGACTCTAATCCCAGAATTCTGAAGGTCCAAACTTTAAGATTTGAAATAATCCTGGCTCTCTAATCCAACCAAAGAAGTCAAAATATCCTTTTTTATCAGAGTTTATCTTTCTAAAAACACATGAGTTCTGAAGTTTTTCCCCTTTTCTCTGCATTCCTAGATTAAAGTCAGAATTCAAATAAATTCCAGCGACCCAAACTCTCCGTACACTCGGCTGTAAAACACGGTCTGAAAGTTGATGTTAGCGTTTCTTGTTTGGTTTTTTCCTCATCGACAAAAACAGTCAAAAACGGAGCAGCGGTTTAAGATAAATTAGAGGAGAAGATTAAAAAAAAAAAGGAAGGAGGAATGAAAGAAGGATCTTCTAAGAGCTGCCTCACACAGGGAGAAAGAAGCGGAGGCTTTTTCCAGGAAAATAAAGAAAACCTTTTTCATTAAGAGGCGACGAATTCAGCGTTTTTTAAAAAAGGGTAAAAAGAAAGAAACTCAGTAATAACTGTGGATTTTTGCTGCTCACTCTGGAGATGAAAAAGAAGGAGAAATGCCGCAGGTTTGTTTTTTTTGTTTTTTGTTTTTTTGAAAGGGGAGCTACAATTAGAGGCGATGGATTTCTTGGGAAACACCCGCCGAGGACACCGACCCGTCGCCCCTCTCATTGATCATTCTCATCACATCAGTCAATCAGACACAGAGGAGCTACTGGAAGCCTGTTTCACATGAGCTGCCAAAGGGACAGTCATTACACACCAGAGGATGTGTGTGAGAGACAGCCCTGTGTGTGTGTGTGTGTGTGTGTGTGCACCTGTGTGTGTGTGCAGAGCCATGCGTTTTATTGCAACTGGAGGAGTAATTAGCTGGAAAGGATTCAATCGTCCCCGGCTTACGACGCAGCCAGCCAACAAGGATAAGATGTTCCTGCGGTCTTGTTTTGTGCTCAGACATGCGGCCAGGAAAGCTGGAAAGCGGGCTAGCTTAGCCGCCAGATGGCCGAGGAGACGCAGCGAGAGACAGGCGGCGACAGAGCTGCAGACGGGCGACAGAGAAGAGGAGACGGCGGCAGGAGACGCAGAGGCGATTAGAAATGTCACAGACTCTTTAGACGGGCTTTGGCTGCCTGGCCGGCCTCCTACAGCGGATCCTCGTTAAAGGAAGACTCGACATGCTGTTAGCCTGCATGGAGGCCAAACTGTGCAGGATTCCTCGCCCTCAGTGCAGAGCTGTGAACACGGCAGCAGGCGACAACGGGCAACAAACGGGTACTGGAGAGTAGTTGTTTTTTTGTTTTTTGTTTTTGTTTTTTTTGGAAGTGTGTGTTTGCTTTCCTGTGTGTGCATCTGCAGCTGAACATGTTCCAGTTTGTTCCTGCCTTCAAAATAAAACAATACAAAACAAACGACGACAATAACTTAAGAGAAATGAGAATATATCAGGTTGCAAAGTCTCTGGATTTCTCAAAAACTACGAGACGAGGATCTCTTCTAGCAGCAAGCCGTGGCCGCCTCGACTCTAACGAGGCGGTGTCGACAAATGTAAAATGTTTTTTCTTTTTGAGGGGGAAGGGTGAGGAACGCACCCGCTCTGTCCCTCCCTCCCTCCTTTTCTCCCCCTCTTTACGTCCAGTTTTAGTCTTTCAGTTTTTTGGGACCCACAGTTCCCGTAGGAGGAGAGAGAGGGGAGCCCCCCCTCCCCCCGAGGCTCCAGTCTGCCGTACGACTCGGCCCCTCGCCAAAGTGTTCCAGTCCGTTTTCCCAGCATGCACCTCTCCCCGCCAGAGCGGAGCTGGCAGAAGTCTCTGTGGGAGGGGGCCGAGTGGGGGACTGATGGGAGAGCTTTGGGTGTCGGTGGTGGATGAGGACACGTGGGGGGGGTGGGTGTGGTCAGATGCAGGTGGATGGCTGTGCGGTGGGCTGCTGTTTGCGGTTCCTCAGGCCCCCGGACTTCTCTTTGTAGCCCACACACATCTGCTGAGAGACATCCACGAGCGCACTCGCTACCGCCAGACCTGTGGACGGAAACAGAAAGAGAACAACTCGGTGAATATCTTTGTCGAGTCATTTCGTTAAGCACTCAGAGGAAGTGAGAACACTTTGGGTGCTGGTTTGACGCTCAAATGATCCACAGCGGTGGCTGGGGTGACTCTGGGTGAGCTGGTTATTAACAGATGGTCAATATCTCACAGCTACGGAAGCAACCGTGGTCCAAACTTCACCTTTAGCTGACCACTCATGGTGAAACCTTTGACCCTCAGGAAGAGAACGATGATCCAACCTGGCAAATATGGAAGATTTGTGTACTGATGAACCCTTTGGCATTCAGTGTTATTATGAGAAGCCTCATAATTGATTCATTTTGTGCATTTTTATAAAAAAAAAAAACAGACTTTTTTTTATCCATCCATCCAATTTAAAATCTTTTAAATGAAACAGAAAAATACATTATTTCCCCTTTGAGCCTGGAGGGACAGGCTATAGGTATTTAACCCTTTACTGCTGAACATATCATATTTCATACATGAGTTTCAAAGACTTCTATATCATCATTATGAAAAATACTTTCATTAAAAACCTATTATTTTTGTTTTTTTTAATGTATTCTGCCCCCTTGAGGATTATTTTTCCTCTACAGGCAGCTGACGTGTTTTGACCCTTTTTTAAAATAACTCACACACTTTTTTCATCACTCATTGCTTTTTTTTACTTTGATTTATTTATATTATTTTTTTATTTTCTGCATTAAATGAATGCATATTTACTGAATTTTTTAAAAAAAAAAAAAAATTAAAAAGTTGCTAAAACCGCCGAATTTATCAAATGTGATACAAAAAAAAAAAGTTTTATCAACAAAATATCGCATTTTTTGTGGATTTTGACAAAAAGGTAAATAAACATCTTAGTTCCAAAAATTTAGAATTTTCTGGCCTTTTTTTTTTTCTTTTTTTTTCTTTAGATAGGTCAGGCTTCACGGGGTTAAATCAGCTGCCTTGGTCGGGTAGTTGGTCAGACTCAACTGTTTTGAAAACATTCAGTTTGGTTGTGGGGTTTTGCCCAATATGGAAGATTTTTTGCTTGTTTTGTTTTATTTTATTTCACTTTGTAAATAATTCACGACCACTTTTTTGTACTTTAAGTATTGTGGCAAAATACATACTTGAGGAAAAGGATTTCTTGGCTTTGTTTTGGTAAATGGTAAATGGACCAGTACTTATATAGCACTTTTCTAGTCTGTCTGACCACTCAAAGCGCTTTACACTGCTGGTGTCATTCACCCATCCACACCACATTCACTCACTGATGGCAGAACAATCTACCTATTGAAGGCCATCAGTTTTATCTACACCAGTCATACTCATTCTCACAACAGTGGGAGCAATTTGGGGTTCAGTCTTGCTCAAGGACACTTCGACATGAGACTGCAGGAGCTGGGAATCGAACCCTTGACCTTCCAATTGAGAGGCGAAAACTCTACGACTGAGCCACAGTCGCCCCAGTTTTGTAGTAATGGTGGACATTAGAGTTGAACTATCAGAACAGAAGAAAGCTAAACAGGGGGCTGATAGCATGGACGAAAGGCTAAAACATGAGCTAAAGGCTAAAAAACAAGCTAAAGGCTAAAACACAAGCTAAAGGCTAAAACATGAGCTAAAGGCTAAAAAACAAGCTAAAGTCTAAAACACGAGCTAAAGGCTAAAAAACAAGCTGAAGGCTAAAACACAAGCTAAAGGCTAAAACACAAGCTAAAGGCTAAACCAGGGGTTAATCTGTTTGCGGTGAAGTTGTGGTGCAGCTGTTATTCTGCAGTGATCTGATCAAACTCGAGAGTCTGTGAATAAAATGAAGAGTGAGGTTACGTCAGCTCTGATTGGTGAGGTTGGAGTTGGTAGATGTGCTGTGAGGTGAAAAACGGGTCCATAACTGAACCCTGCAGGTCCCTCAGTGAGGAGTCCTCTGAAGTTTCAGGGCTGTGAGCACAGACGTGTCAGTCACACTGAGGACTGCGTGATTTAACCTTTATCTTTTTGTTGATAGTCCACCTCTCCTAACTTTACGTCTTGTCCGTCGGCCTCTGATTGCCTTTCATTGATTTTCTGCTGTGACTGTGTTCTCCATGCATTCCGCTCCTCTTCCTCGTTCCTTTACAGGCGTCGTGGAGGAGCCTTGTCATTTAACACTGTCACTACAGACACACGGCACATTGAAGCCCTATTAGAATCAATGTGAAGTGTAAAATTGGATCACACACACACCCCCACACTCACACAATCCTCCTCATAGGCTTCCTCTGAGCTGGTAGTGGGATTGTAGACTGGCAGTTCAGGCAATCATTAACTTACACTCACACTTCATTAACATTTATTAATACTTTCTGAGCCATGAAATTCCAATAAATTCCATTTATCACCAACGATGGATGCGTTTAGCCTGTTGGAGTGCAGACAGCCCACAGAGACGCATCTATTCCAGGGGGAGACGCTGCAGCCAGGATCACACAGTCTGAGAGTCCCCAGCTTAACCGGTTACAGCTATTAGCTGGCTTCTTGATCTAGGAGTGGGTGCAGGATGGCTGATAAAAATCAGGGATAATCCACAGCTGACCTCCTCCCGACTGTTTGGAGAGCGGCCATGTTGGAGAGGAATGTAAACAGATGTGCTGTGATGCTGCGACGCTGACGACAGACAGTCGCCCGAGGACTTAAAACCGAACGTGACTGGATGGGAAGCCAGTTAAAAGTGTTTTAACACAAGTGCCTGTGGGCACGAGGAAGCGGCAGGCACACAGCTAACATAGGCTCAACAAAAAGCTGCCCGAGGGAAAGCTCCGGTGAGAGCTCAGGCAGTTTTGTCATGACAAAAGGACTAAGTGGTAATTAATAAGGGCCCCGGGCTCTGTGAAGGTCTGGGGACTAAACCGTGGGAGGCAAAGAGGCTGTAAAACATAGGATCGGGAAAAAAAAAGAAGAAGAAGAAAGCTAAGCTCTGCTTTTTTCTGCCACTGTCTTCTTCAAGGACTCAAAGAAGGAGGGAAAAACTTTGAGAAAAGGCAAGTGAAGTGTTTAGTCCTGAGTGCTATCAGACTGTCGTGGGAAGAAAGAGGAGGGAAACAGATGAAGGACGAATGGGAACATAAAGAAAGCGAGACAGAGAGGAGGATGAAAGGAAGTAATGGCTCCATTCTTCCATTCTCAGCGCTATCAGGCTGTCCGGGAGAGAATGAAGGAAGAGGAAGAGCAAGGAGAGGCAAACAAACAAAAAAAAAAGAGAGGGAAACGTTTTATTGCTCTCCAAAAGCAAGAGGAGGAAAATGAAGAAGTCAAGTAAAATTCAAGAGCGGGAGAGAAAAGAGCTGTGGTGTGTTTTTGCTCCATGCAGACGGAAAGATGGAGAGGGGGGGGGAATACAGCGACGAGCGTGCTGCAGTCTGAGCTGAGAGAGGAGGAAGAGGAGGAGGAGGAGGAGGAGGAGGAGGAGGAGGAGGAGGAGGAGGAGGAGGAGGAGGAGGAATATCTGCAGCATCTCTCCGGATCAATACATCCCCGTCACGTTAACGGTGCAGCCGTGAACTAATTACTGCAAACAAACGAGAACATGATGGGGAAGATTCCAGGCTTCTGCTTTACTCTAGGTGTGTGATTATGGACCACATATCCCATAATCCCTGATTTCTGAGCTATAGTTTCCTCTATTTACGTTCAGGGATTTGAAACGGAAATTTAATTTCAGCTGTTGGTAGAAAAAAAAAAAAAGGTTTATTTATTTATTTATTCATGTTTTGGTTTTATCTGATGAGTCGGGTGAAGAGAGGAATGATGTCAGGAGCCTCGTGTGACCTCCACCACTTATTTATATCTGGACCATTAAAAATACAATCCAATTAATGCCGGGCCAGATTATGAAATAATTACAATTAATCTCATTTTAATCACAGAAATCATTAACATGGATGGATTTACTGTGTTACACGCTGGTTTCTAACTCCCTCTGTTGAGCTGTGCTCAGTTTCTCCTCTTATTAAAGGTCCTGTGAGGACTTTCGAAGTCATCTTGAGGTAGTCTCACTTTTTGTGTGAATATATTTATTGATTTTTCAGAAATTTTATCCAACAGGAGTACAGCACGTATGTTATTTCAATTCACAATTATCTCCAAAAGAAATATAAAAGTGCACATTCATCAATTACATTGACCCATTGAGTTCACCCTCCCACCCTCCCCTTATTATCCCTGATTTACCCAACTACATACCCAGACTCCTCCCAATTCCCCACCCAACCTCCCCTCCCACCCTCCAGCTCACCCCCAGGTTACAGGCAACAGAACACGATTAGGGCACAAGATCTTCGATATATAACCAAAGAGTATAGGAAGAGAAAAGAAAGATAACAGTAATAATAACAATAATAATAATATTTATTTAAAGAAGGAAAAAAAGGGGGGGGTAAATAAATACATCACTCAGAAAAGACAAATAACAGGGTGATAGTCCACCCATGTTTTCAATCATGTATGAGTTCAATCCTTTTCGCTGTCAAGGGGCACTTGTAAGGTGTCATAATAATCAAGAAAGGGCCTCCATATCTTTAAAAATGATTGTGAGGACCCTCTGAGTGTGTATTTGATTTTTTTCTAAGTGTAAAAAGTACATGACATTTTGACCCAGTGAGTAAAGGACGGTGGAGTGTTTTGCTTCCATTTGAAAAAGAATTAAACGTCGCGCAAGAAGTGTAGTGAAAGCTATGACAACATGAGCTTTGATCGGTAGGACAGCACGAGATTCCTCAGACACTACACCAAAAAGGGCAGAGACCGGATCAGGATCTAGTCGGGTTCCAAACATATCACTGTAGACTTTGAATATAGTTGTCCAGAAGGTAGAAAGACTCGGACATAACCAGAACATGTGAACTAAGTCTGCTGGTTGGCCTCTACATGGGGGGGGCAGAGTGGATCCAGGTTTGGATAAATCTTTGTCAACCTGGCCCTGGTAAAATGAACTCTGTGTACAACTTTCAGTTGAATTGAGGTAGTCTCACTTTTATATGTTTGCCAACTCATAATCCACGACTTAAAACGAGATTATCAGCAACAGAACTGCACTGAAAAAAATGATACTTTGGACTAACCTTAAAAAAAAAAAGTACTTTTTGGTTTATTTTATTTTTGAAAACATTTGATGTATTTCTATTTTTGTAAATATTATTTCTATATCTAATTTTGTAAACATACATTTGTAAAACGATTGTATAATGCAAGCTGCATATTCTTGAAAGTGATACCTGGGTGGGATTAGCGTTGATGCGATGTTATATTAATATGTACGACAAATGTTGACAAATGTAATTGTAAATCTGTTTTTTGTTGGCATTCATTCAAATAAAGGGGGAAAAAAAGCTCTTTAATTTGTTACACCTAATATTATTAGTTTTTCTGATTTAATTGAACTCTAAAATTAAATCCAATATAAATCATTAAATCTTTTTATCAAATTCAAAAATTCACATTCACACAAAGTAAAAAAAAATATTTTTTTTATGAAGACCACACGTTGTTCTAATTTGTTTCATCTTAATTTTTCATTTTGAACAAACCTCATATCTATACTTCCATCTCAGTTAAACTTCTACTTTAGAGGAAACTGATTAAATTACTCCAGTTTTATTACAAGCAACATTTTTAGGTTTCCTCAAGTCGATCTCTCGAGTCCCTACAAAGTAATTTACTTTTTCATAAATACAAAAACCGCTGTGAGGATTATGTAAATATTTTATCATTCTTCCAGCCTTTATCTACTCATTAATCACATTCTTAGTATTTACTCACACATACATGTTATTAAACTAAAAGCTATGCAACCACTCACTTATTGTGCTATCATATTGTGTATAATGCTTTAGACATGTGATTCACTGTCTGCCCAGTAACAGAGATTATTTTGCACGCCCCTTTTTGTAATATGATCACACCCATGCTTGTGCCTGAATAAAGAGATTGTGCAGAGGGAAGAACCTTGAAGATGTTGATCACACCCTGAGTGGTGAGCATTGGATCACTCTTCCCTTCTGCAGAAGCTGAAAAACTAGAGCATTGAGTTGTGAGTTTTCTTGACTCTGGTTCTTATTTGAAACAAATGTCATTAAGCCTGACATCTTCTGAATGTCTTTAAACCTGACATTCCCTTCGATGTCATTGAACCTGACAACCGCATATAGTGTTTAATCACACTGTGCAAGGTGTATTCTGTTGTTCCACTCACATGAGTGTCAAATCAGCCTTGATTGAACCAGTAACAACATAAATGGTATCATGTTTGGGTCCCTTATCACCTGCATACCCTTCTTACTCATGGTTACAATTAATATATTATAAATTAATTAATATTCTTACCCAGTGTTATTTATAAGTGAGCCAAAACAAACAAATTATTTTGTAACATAAAATACAGTATGAATTGACTTAGCTGAAATGCATTATGGGAATGACTTAGATCGGCTAACCACCATCGAAATCTCTGGTCTGAAGTGAAAATGCTGTTTCAGTAAAATTATTATTTTAATTTAATCCAAGATGTTTGTTTTTTGCTTTCGGGCAAACTGAACCGAACAGGTTTAAAACAAAAACCAGGATTTTAAGTTACATCAATTAAAAAATGCAATTTGACTTAATGACTCAGCTGTTTCACTTTTTTCAAACAACCATGGTTGTTTCTAAACGTTACTGGACGGGTTGAACACAAATCCGTTCACAAAGCAGGGACGTGTGGTTAAAATTCCTTATGGTGCTTTAAATCGATTTAAAAATGGCTGAGTTTGTGTATTTCCTGTTCAAACACGCGGGTGAGACGGCAGCCTCACTAAGTCCCACCCTCAAATGCAATGAGCCAATCACAGAGCATCCTTCTGTAGTAATGATGGATCCTCAGGCTGGACGTCCTCTGGTGTTAAACAGAGGACGTCACTCTGCTGGCCTGGACAGATTCTCATCTTTTAACTTTACTTGGTGTAAAAAAATAAACTCCACAAGAAGTCGGAGAGGTGAGCGAGACACGTTAGAGGAGCAGAGAGTGGAGTAAGAGCGAGCTAAAGTATATGAAGGAACCAACGATCAATCAAAGAGATGAAGCAGGGAGGTGAGAGAGGATCTTACCAGACTGTCCTGGAGGAGGGATGCCGCCGGTGCCTCTGGGTAGCCGCACAAAGATGGAAAGCACGGCCGCTTTGTTGCCAAAGCAAGGCTCGAGGGCGATGGGTTTGGGGACGGACTGTGGAGAGAAGAGGAAGAAGAAAAGTGTTACAAATCACAGGAGGCTGAGGAATCCCAGCGAACACGCGGCGCTTTGAAAGACGTGGATAACAGAAGCTCTGCTGTTACTGTTCTGGTTCCTGACGGTAACCAGAGGAAATAACAAAAACACCCCCTCCATCCCCTGTTGGGCAGAAATTGGATACCCCCACCTCGCTGCTTGTGTGTGCAGCGAAGGGCCACGGCTGGATATCAAGAGCTGGCGTCTGTTGGGGGTGGAGATTCATGGCGGCGGCGGTGCTGGTGGTGCTCTCCTGTCCCAGCGGGCCGCCTGACACACCTGACTCTGTAATGCCAACATCTCCTGTTTATCAGCATCTCATCCATATGTGGGGATGAGTTCCCCTGCCTGTAAACACTGGCCGGATCTGCCGCAGCAGCAGCTCGCCTCGTACAATATTCATGGGTTTACCTCGACGCGGGATATGGATATGGAGAACACGGCGGCATCAGCCGAATACAGATAACCCCCGCCCTAACTCTCCCTCCCTCCCTCCCTCCCTCCTCGCTGTGTGTTTGGAATTCCTAACGCCGGACAGGAAAGTGGGCCATGGCACGGTTTCACACCCTCACACACACACACACCTCATGACACACAAAGTTCATCCCTTCCCACGCCGGTCTTTACACTCTGGAGAGTTCAGCTTAACGCCCCATGTGACACACACACACACACACAGTTTTCACACTCACTTGCTACTGTACACACACACACACTTTTCCCCCCTTTTCACACACAGAATCCTCACAGCTTCTCACACACACACACACACACACACACACACACACACGCGGGGAGGAGGGCTGTAATGATATTCAGGCTCTGACCCATTTTACACAATCATTCTGCGCTCCGTCTCTCCGAGGCTTACCTTTCAAACCGGCAGGATACACAAGCTGTCACACAGGTAGCTGAGGGAAGTGGTATGTGTGTGTGTGTGTGTGTGTTCAGTGCAGCTATGTCATAACAGCAGGGGATTTTTATTTGTTTATGTCCCTAAGAATGTGCGAGTCTGTGCGGATCTGACAGAGAAGGACGTTTTATTCTCTCTTTGCTGTGCACACACACACGTTGATAATCGTGGCGACTGAATGTGCCGCTCGTTTTCCCAGCAGCTCTGATGTGCGAATACGCCGCAGGAAATCTGTTTTATGTTGAATTCTGGACCCTAATCTCACTTATTTTGACATTTTTATAGCATCTTTGTGCTTCCCGACGCCGTAGAACACAGAGTCACGTCTCCGCGGGTCTGCACGGCGAAAGGTGTTACTCCTTGATGTATAGGTCACACCGAGGCTAACGCACACCTGGGCGCACAGAGAAGAAAAAGTATCTGAACTCATAGAGAAGCTTAAAGTGTGATAGAACAAAACAAGAAAACAAGACTCAGAGTTTGTCAGTCCAGATGGATTCTGTGGATCTTCACGAAGCTTTGACAGTTTTTCTGTTTCTCTTCGATTCGGCTCCAAACTGGAACGTCAGCGAACACGAGTCACGAGTTGCTTTTTGGGCCTTTTTTTTATGTTTTGCTGTTTTAGATAAAAGCTGAAGACAGAAAGACACTGAGGAGAGAAGAGAGCGAGGGAAGACTTGAAGAGGAGTACAGCCCGTGAACAAAGCGTACACGCTGTAAGAGGAAACTCAGCTCTGAGAGCTACAGCTGTACCTCCACTTGTAAACGTCCCGACTAATGAGTTTTATTCCAGATACGAGCCGTCTCTCAGAGTTTTTTTTTTTTAACTGAGGGCTTAAAATTCGTTTCACATACCGTGCTGCTAGTTAGCGTAGCGAACGGGGCCACGTAAGAGAACGGAAGAGAAGCTGGATATCACAAAGTCTGCTGGGATACGATTTCCATTCATTCACATTTGATTAAAAACAACAACAACTAGTCCAGAAACAAAAACAAATTTTAAAAAAATGCAAAAATTTTTCTTTTTAGTTATTAAATGAAAATGAAAAACCTCAAAACATAAAAAAATGTGTTGATTTGTGAGTTTCTGATTTAGTACCAGCTCCAGCATTTTTCTTTCTCTTGTGTTTAATGACAGTCAGCCAATCAGCCAATCAGCCAATCAGCCAATCAGCCAATCAGCCAATTACTTTTCATGTAAAGGAAAAAATGTTTGTTGATACGTTTTGAGACTTTTTCATTTAACAAAGTGAACAGATGCTCGTGTTTCACTTGAAGTGCTGCAGTTTTCAGTCTTAAACTCACAGTATTTTTTTTTTCATCATTCATCATTAAGGGTCCACGCTAACATTAGTGTTAAATCATGTTAGATCCACATGGTTCTGCTGATGTGCTGCTCACCCAACCCTGAAACAGAAACAGTCTGTTTGATGTAAACAGACTCTCATCCAGTGTCGATTGTTCTAAGACTGCAAGGGAAGCTCAGCTTCTCAGCTGAATCAGCTACTTATCACAGGTAACTGGTGCCACTTCCTTCTCATTCATCCCTGCAGCGTCTCAGCGCTTTAACACAGTCGGACGCTGAGCGTCTTCAGACTTCAACAGTGTAGGGTAGAGTGGGTTGTTCCACTGTGGAAACTGGACGGTCATTGGATAAACGCTGGGCTTTGTCCCGCCCATCGGACGCTCAGCGTCTCTGGGGGTCTATGAGGCAGTGGGCTGGCCTGGACGCTCAGCTTCTGCATGATGATTGGATGATCTTTCTGAGGCTGAATCCCTTTTTGATTGACAGCGAAATGAGCCAATCAGCGATCTTGAAGTAAAACTCTCTACCGGAGACTTTCTAACTTCTACATTCAGTTGTTCTGGACTGATCCGGAGGCTTTATCGATCCCCAGCGAGTTTACCTTTCTTAAAAACGACGAGCGTTGTGTTTAAAGATTCACTCTCTCGGAGGGTAGAATTTACGTTTAAATAAATAAACAAATTTATGATGGAGGCCAGAAAAAAAATTGATCTTCCCCTCCTTGACTGACCAGCAGCCGCCACTGCTCTCATCCGTCCTGTTTCCTACAGACGTTATCTCTCCACGGCTTTGTTTACATGTTGCATTTGGAGTAGCCATTAACTGCTATCTTTGCTGAGCGGAAACTGTCACAACAAAGAATGTGTGGGGACTTTCAAAATAAAAGCGGGGGGTAAAAATGGTGATAAATATCGATGTTTATACTTTCAGTCTAATGATCGATGTATCGTTACCCCCCTGTTGGTCACTGGCCCCGACCGAGGAGCTGATGACATCACAACATCCGCTCAACATCCATCGTCTCACTCGTTCACTGAGGCTGCTCAGCTCGCAGTGGAAGCGTCAGTGCTGTGCTGACATTTCGCAAAACTTTTAGATTCTAATCAAAAGAAACACCAGAACAGAGCAGAACAGCGCCGTTTAACGACACTTAACTAACTCGTTAAGAAACGTGCTGAAACGGAGCTGATTGGACAGATTTTATTGGAAAACACCTGCAGATGAAAGTGAGGAAAGCCAATAAGATTCAGTTCTCCAGTTCAGCCTTTCACCTCCGGCAGAACATCCTGTTTGTTGTGTTTTTATACAGTACACCTGATTTATAAGTCCATTTTTCTTATATAAAAACATGTAACAAAAAAAATTACAGTGTTTTTTGGGGGTCAGGAATGAATTCATGGCATTTCAATTCATTTCAATGGGGAAAAAACTGATTTGACAAACAAATGATTTGAGTTTTTCAGCTCCATCACTGAACAAATGAAACTGTCCTGCTTTCATCTGTTTTCAACTTTATGTTTTTAATAGAGCTGCAACAATTAATCGAATAATCGATTATTAATCGATTACTAAATTAATCGTCAACTATTTTGATAATCGATTAAGTCATTTAGGTCATTATTTTAGAAAAAAAAAGTCCAAATTCTCTAATTTCAGCTTCATAAATGTGAATATTTTCTTCTTTCTTTGCTTCTCTATGGCACTCCTGAATATCTTTGGTTTGCAAACCAGACATTTGATGATGTCATCTTGGAATCCAAAAAAAACTTTGACATTTTTCACCATTTTCTGAAATTTTATGGACCAAACAACTACTCGATTAATCGAGAGAAAAATCGAAAGATTAATTGATTATGAAAATAATCGTTAGTTGCAGCCCTAGTTTTTAACACTTGCTTTTATCCAACTAATATTTTTTTACAGTAATTTTTTGGAGGCTTTAGAGCCGCCTTTTGAACTTTGGGCCACCCGATCGAGGGCTTGCCTCAAGGGGCGTCCAATCAGGACCGCCAGATTAGAAACACAATGAGGTTAAAACTGTTTTTTCTTTGTTTGAAGTTTTTTGAGTTTTAATCACAGGGTCTCTAAATTCTGAGGAATAAGAATTATTTCCCTGATTCAAAATGAAAAACTCCAGAGCGATGGTCGGTGAGGGAGAACGGGGGATTTACTGAGTCTTGTGGTGACGTCTCTGTGATCTTAAACTGTGCTTGGAAGCTTTAAATGGGCAAAGCTTCACGTTCCACCTTATAAGAGATGAAATGATGAATTTATTACAGAATCCACTGGGAGGATTAGACTTGCAAAGCAGGGCCGCACGGTCCTGTTTGTAGTAGATCCATCATATTTAAATAAGCTCTTAAAGAGACGTTAATGTGCAGAATATGTTTCTGTTAACAGCTAAACACACATTCACACAGACGTGAATCAGCTACACTGCCCGCTCCGTGTCCGTGCTGTTTTTGCGATATTTCTGCAGCTGATTATTCTGAGAAGATTCATGCATCTTTGAACAGAGAAGGTCACCAGGAGGTTGTGTGCATGCGTGTGCTCTGCCTGCGTGCCTCCGAGCGTGCAGCAATTTTCAGCTGTTGATCCTGCACTCGCACACAGGCAGCGTAACAACCCCCCCTAAGAGCTGACAGGGGGAAGAGTTCAGATTCAGACAAATGAGCTCGTAGTGGGACGGATCGTCCTGCTGGAAACGCCGCTGCAACAACCGCAGCACGCAGAGAAATAACAAACACTCAGACACATGTTGGGATAGCAGAGCTTTGTACAGCATCTCACCTCTGACACGCTGCTGTTTTAACAATAAATCATCAATACACAGCTCTGCCTTTGAGAAATGAACATGATCCGTGTGAGCAAACAGAAAAAAAGGGGTCAGACTTTTGTTTTTTATTCTTCACATCTTCATTTTTTACCTCGATTATCTTTCATTCTTCTCTCAAAGCAGGCTTATTTACACAGACGGCGATTAAAAACAAACTGACACAAAGTAATTTATGATCTGTAAAGTTTGGCATCATTTTTCCTCAGACCCTCCACCAAGACAAGAAAAACACTCTGCAAACCACATCCAAAAACAAAACACGGCTCTTCCCTAAAAGAAAATAAACCCCTCGGTTTCCTCCTGTCAGTAGCTCATGAACATTAGTTATCATAAGAAATATTATTGTCGTTTCACCTCGGAGTCTGAGTGTAAGAACAAGGCTGAGAAAATTGCCCCTCAAACTACCATCTGTCACATCGCATCAAGCGAGAGGGAAAAATACAGGATAAAAAAAAGAGCAGAGAGACGAGGAGCAGCAACACCCACGTAGAGACGGCTTTAATTAACCCTTTACACTCCACCTAGTGGAGGCCAATTTACCACACTTTTTTTAAAAGCTCATAACTGAAGAACCACAAAGTCAAAATTCATCAGTGGCACCTCATTTGAAAGATAACAACCTCTAGTTTCAGAAAATATCATTTGTTTATATGTGGCTTAAGTCTATATAAGGCTAATTGTGGCTGAAACACAAAAATTTTGTCTTCATTTTTTTTACTCATTTTTGAAAACAAATAACTTCATGATGCTTTATGCGAGACATAAGCCCTTCACCATATCAATCCTACATCTTGTCGACTACATCTGAGTGAAAAGTAAGCTTTCAAGGTAAGAGCTTATAGGAGTTGTAGAGGTTTTAATCTCAGATGACCAAATCTATCTGAGCTGTGCCAAATTGTGCCAGACTGTGCCAAACAGTGCCAAAAGGTTTTTACTCATTTCTGTGATTCAGGAAACACTTCTGTCACTTCTATAATACCAACTACTAATACTACTGCCACTGCCACTGCCGAAATATGAATATTATATTTTAAAATATAATTTTTAATAAAACTATATACAAACCAAAATTCTACAAAATAGCATTATATACAAACTGTACTTGCACAAGACTAACAATCTTTACAATAAAACGTTTAAAAAAACTATATTTGCACAAAAATGACACTTTATACAAACTATTAGAAACTCTGCACACCAAGCAAAATAAACGTTTTCAGAGCAGAAATGAACATGATCACAACCTTGTTCAAAAAATGTCTCAAGTCTGAACGGTTCATCTCTCTAACAGCTCACACTTTGTACAAAGAACCATTCTTCTGTAACACGCAATTTCGCCCAATCAGAGGCATTGTTTATGTCACGTGACAGACGGCTCCCTATAGCTGTTCGTATGAAGGCTCAAAGCCTGCCTCTATGGCCACAGCGACCAACCACAACCGTTCTATAAGCAAACGATAGCGTCAGGGTGACTGTATATTTATCATACAGTGCTAGCAGTTTCAGTAGCTCTGCTACAGTTTATGTTTCACACCAAGCACAAGCGCTCATCATATGTGCTGCAGCCCAGAGAAAACACGAAGAAAACAGCATCCAGACACTTTCATAACAGCGCATCTAAATCGTGACTGTACTTACATTATCTCGTATGTAGCAGCTGCACACAACCAGCTTCATTAGCCGCATGTATCTTTTCATCCGTCCTCTCTCGCTGGTCGTGAAGAAGCTCGTCTTAAACCCTAAAATCCTGTCTTTTAGCGGTCACCAGGTGCTCCTCTCCTGTGGCGCTCATGAAATGTGACTGAACAGAAGTGAATACGCAGAGTTTTTAGACGGTCTTATCCACTCTTTATGTGACAACAGCCGACACCGTTCGAACAGTAAAGCGATTGGCTACACTTCGAGTGATTGACAGGTCTGTCTTCAAATAAACGAGCAACTTATAAAAGTATTACGCCGGGACACCGTGCGTCATCAGCCAGTCAACCCTCGTCTTTCAAACACTGTCATCGGATGAATACTGGACTGATTTCGATGGGGATACTTTTGTTATGCAGCTAGAAGCCTACAGAAAACAAACATACCCAGTTTTGTTGGATAAAAAGTGGCGAGGAAACGCAATAATACGGCAAAGCCGCTGTTGATGTTGTGAACGGGCTCTGCAGACTGGACGTTACAGGAGCGATTTCACCACTTGGATTAATTTTATGGAGCAATGCTTTTGATATTGTTGAGCCTTGGATTCCTCTGATCAAACGGAGTGTAAATAATCGTGGAACGAGCTGCAGATGTGACGTTATGACCCGCAAACAGGTAGGAAGTCCCAGATGTTGTGATCACTCTCTGACTGATTCCTTCACTAATAAAGTTTTTTTGGTCATTTAAACTGCAAAAAAAACTTAATGAGCCGATTGTGGAGACACTAAGCTTTCTAACAAGGTGTAGCATTTCAATATTTGACAAAGGGGGCGTTATTTATGCTTTGGCGAAGCTTAAAACAGGGCAAATCCCCCGCCGGCGACCCAGGAGCGCGTATGAGGTTAAAAACCTCCATGTAAAAACATGAAGCTCCAACAGCACGACGAGAAGCTAAACGTCAGCTAAGAGTTACACATCTGTGGTAGCTGCCTGTGTCACAGCTCCACAACCAACTGTAACCTCACTGTACAACAACAACACTCGTTCAGAAACACCAGGGGGACGAAATACGGAGAGACACAGTGATCGTCCAGGAAAAAAAACAAAAAAAAAACTGGCTTATAATTAAAAAACTAGTGATAATTTGGAATTTTATGCTATTATTGATAAACACTGTTACTACAAGCACTTACTGTAATACACAAACAGGGTTATATGTTATTTTAATGTAAATAAAACATATTAATGTAAAAAAAACTACAAACTATTTTTTTGAATTTATTTAAATGAGGGTGTGCTCACTGTTATTATTTTTAAATATGATGTAAAATTAATATTTGATCTTCAAGTCTTTTTTTTTTTTCCAAAACAGAATCTTGAATATTGGAAGTACTCCAGTAATCACAGTCGTCTTATATTAGGACCATTACGGTAATTTGAAGGCTTGTCATCGAGCAATCAAATGTCTCAACATTAATGAACTCTGACCCAGGGGCGCCATCAAGAAGGGTTGGGGGGGGGGGGGGGGGCGCATGGCCACCCTGTTACACCCCCCCCCCCCATCTGAAATTATCATTTGAGAAATTTAACAACCTTTTGGTAACCTGTTTGGTGCTTCTAAACTTGAGTACACACAAAAAAATTTAACACTGACTCAAATTAAATTCATTTTGTCAACTGGTTCCATGTAAACATATCAGGTTAGTCAAAAGAATTAATATCATGTTCAGCTTAGTTGACCCAAAAATGATTGTTTTCATCTAACCTAAAACATTTACATGGAACTGATTGACACAGTAAATTGAATTAAAGTCGATGTTTTTTTATTTTTTTATTTATTTTATGTCATTATATTTTTTGAGCATAGGTTTTTTTCCCAGTGAATGTTGTTTCTGACGATGAACGCACTCTTTCAAATTAGAGCTCCGATTCTTTAACAGACAAATATGAAGCTTTAGCCTATTTGGAAAAACAATGAATTGCTTAAAACGTTTATTTAAAAAGATGGTTTCTTGTTTTCTTTTTTCAAAAAGGGAAAAAATAAATAAATAAATAAAATAAATAAATAAATAAGTACATAAATAAATAAATAAACTATAAATAAATAAATTAAAATAAAATAAATAAATAAAATTAATAAAAAAATAAAAAATAAATAAAGTAAAATAAAATAAAATAAAAAAATAAAATAAAATAAATAAAAATAAATAAATAAATAAAGTAAAATAAAATAAAATAAAACGAATAAAATAAAATAAATAAAAAAATAAATAAAAAAATAAATAAAAAGACGGTTTCTGGAACTCAGTATAGCAGAAGTATTTAATGCACATCAGATCAGCAGGAACATTTACTGTGAAATAAGAAAATCACAGAGTTCCTGGTACTGTGATGATGAATATTTCTGATAAACGCTTCCCATGAGAATGAGGTGAAAAGTTGGTTCCAAATCTAAACCCAGAGCTCCAGAGCGCCCCCTAGTGACTTCAGCTACTACTGCACACCGACCATGACATGATCAAGAATAAAGTCTCTCACAACCAACTAAAATCTGAACAGGAAGTCCAGAAATTTGAGTTAAATGTTGGATTTTTATGATTCTCAGGGCGCACACAGTAGCGCCACCCTCTGGGAATGCAGGGTAGTATCTTTCACAGACACTGTCCGATCTTTACCAAATTTAACACGGATGATCACGCTCCCAGGCTGAGGCTCTCCAGGCTCCCCCATCCATCATAAAAACACTCCAGCTCATGATAACTAAATAAAATCACAGCCCTACCTGCTGGACAAAAGCGGTACTGCAACCACTGATAAAACAACCCATGTCTGGTTAACTTGTGTGTTTTGGAGCACAGGTTATCAGACCTGATCACACCAGGATGCCTCTGTTTCAGTCACAAACTCTTCTGTTAAATTAAACTTTCGGATCTGTGAAACGATAAAACAGCCGAGAGAGGACACTTTAATTGCAGAAGTTATTTCTTATTCCCTCCTCTTAATCCAATCAACTCTGTCAAACTGAAAATTACCATAAAATCAAACTTTTTCTAATTTGTTGGAGGATCTTCTGGGACTTCAACAAAAAAGGTTCTTCCATCCCTCTCTGGAAACACTTTAGAGGAGCTTCTTAAAAACTCACGAGAAGGAGTGGGAGTAGGAGCAAACCAGATAAAAGTCTCCTAATTAAATACTTACAGGGAGCAAACTGCAGTTTTGTTTTCCATTTGATTGCAGTAAAAGCCAGTATTGTTCCCTCAGGACGATAAAATGTTAATATCACTTACAGCCTTTTGAGATAAATGAGTGATGACTCCATAACAAGATAAGACGATGAAGGACTCAGCAGGATCGCTTCTCTCCGTTTTAAAGCCATGCTGCTGGAACCTTATTATATGAAGCTCACACGGTTTGCTGAGAAATGGGGTCAGAAGCACTGACGAGAATTCCACACCAACATTAGGTGGTGCAATCTCACACATGGCTAATTCTGCTCAATCCCTGAGTACAAGAAGAGATGAAACAATTATTTTGGCCTTGCCAGAAGCAATCCAAGCGGGCTGGGTTTGCTTCGGTCCACATGTCTGTTTTTCGCCTCGGGCAGAATGTATTTCTCATCCAGTGTGTTTACAATTGGAAAAATGAGGGCAGGCCATAAAAACTTGAACACATCTGTACTCTGTGGGTAAATAATGAAATAAAAGAAGACTGGCAGCCTTTAATTTTACCGCTTAGGGCCGTCGCAGGATTCGTCTGCCAAGTCCGCTTTCCGCTGCAGCAGGTGCGAGCCGCTCCTCGCTCCTCGCTTGTTTACGTGCTTGTTTCTCATTTTCTAACACCAGCAGCTCACACTTGAAAGAGGAGAGGGTGCAGCCAATGAATGTGGAATCGGAGGAGACTCGCTGTCAGGCTGATGCTGGATGTGACGGAGGGATCGTTTTGATTTCGACGGCGCTCGTTTCGCAATCGATGGCGTCCATTAGTGTGAGTATTGTGGCCGATGCGAGACCTCAATTCAAATCTGAGGGAACGAGTCAGGTGCTTCGGCTGCAATTTCAATGAAAACAAAAACAGCACACAAGGAGGAGGAGGAGGAGGAGGAGGAGGAGGAGGAGGAGGAGGGGTGAAGTCATCAACACACATCCACCTTGTTTTGTCCAGAGCAACATTAAGGTGGAAACAAAAACACAACACCTTGAACATTTAATTATCCCTCGTTTTAAGCTCTCTGTTCATGTGATTTTTCAGCCCAAAGATAGACTTCTTCAGAGGCTGTGTGTTAATAACATTACCCAGCAGATGCCTTTGTTTTATAGCGCTGAAGCCCCCCCAACAACCCCCCCCCCCCACCCGGCTTCCACTCCGGAGAGTTATCTAGACCGGCCAGGCAGAGCGGCGAAAGGTTCTGTTAAATTACCTCCCAGTAATTAGCCCAGCACGCAGGATCACCGCTGCGCCCACACACACGCACACACACACACACGCTGACGTGGGCGTACGCGGCGGCTGCACGCTGCTCCGCTTTCATCCGCCGCATTCATCTCTGCTTTAGCAGCAGCTGGGGACGAGTTTACCCCCAGCGAGCGACGAGAGCGAGACAAACTCCTCGCTTCTATGACTCACCAGGTACAGACGCTTCCACTGAGCCAACTTTGATGAGTCTTGTTTTTTTTTTTACTCATTCGTCTTCTGTTTACAAAGAAAATGTTCCTGCCAGACTATAATAATAATAATAATAATAACGCCATATTGCAAAGTATTTAAATTAAACACAGCGGGAAAATGAAGACAAACAAGAGAAGTTGAAGCACTTTTTTATCTCACTAAATTAGAATTTCAGTCCTCTGTCCAAAACAACAAACGGCAACACGGCGGAGAGTGGATCAAAATGAAATCAGCACAATCAGCTCGCGGCCAGAGACTTGAGACCCGTTAAAAACGTCATAACGGGCCCCGACCAATCAGGGCCTCTGCCAGCCAGGGGTCCTCAGAGTTTCACCATTTTTCTATCAAACATCAGGGAACAATCAACAAGTCCAACATCCACACTGAGGGGTTCGAATTTTCATTTTTAACCTTTAAACTGACTTCTAATGAGAAGCCTCCTCCGCTGTTGCCATTCTCCAAAGTCTCCATTTACATTTGGTTACTTTTATTCCAGCTTCTGTCCAAAATAAAGCACAGCAATTCAGCACTGTCTCTTTAAGACGACACCCAGATGTGAGCCCTCTTTTTCTTTAAGTTTGCTCACTCTTCGGAAGCCTCCTCCACTGTTGCCGTTCTCTAAAGTCATTTTCTTTGAGTTACTTTTATCTTAACTGTTGTTTAGGCTGCTTCATCAGCACCAACGCTTCAAGAAGCCCCGCCTCTCCATCCTTTCATCCTTACAAGCCCAATTTCCTGTTTACAGCCAGCTCTCTAGAAGCCTCCTCCACTGTTGCCGTTCTCTAAAGTCATTTTCTTTGAGTTACTTTTATCTTAACTGTTGCTTAGGCTGCTTCATCAGCACCAAAGCTTCAAGAAGCCCCGCCTCTCCATCCTTACGAGCCAAATTTCCTGTTTACAGCCAGCTCTCTAGAAGCCTCCTCCACTGTTGCCGTTCTCCAAAGTCTTTTCTTTGAGTTACTTTTATCTTAACTGTTGCTTAGGCTGCTTCTTCAGCACCAACGCTTCAAGAAGCCCCGCCTCTCCATCCTTACAAGCCCAATTTCCTGTTTACAGCCAGCTCTCTAGAAGCCTCCTCCACTGTTGCCATGCTACAAAACCATTTTCAGTCAGTTTCTTTTATTCTAGCTTCTGTCTAAAGTTGAGGGAAGTGATTCAGCCCCCTTGAACCACCTTTTGTCAAATTCACCAGCTCTCCAGAAGCCTCCTCAACTGTTGTTGTGAAGTTAACTGTTTTTTCTCTTTTGTAAAGTTTGAACAACAAAAAAATCTCATTCAGCAGAGAGCAGGATGTTTGTGTTTGGGAGTATTTTTTATCACAATCTTCTTGAAAGCGGATTTAGTGATTTACCAACCAGTGACGTCATAAATTGGACAGCTCGTGTCCTCAACCAGGAACCTCTTTTGGAGTTTTCAGGCTGACACAACATGAGAACCGACACATTTCTGCTTTTTAAACTCTTCTGGTTCTTCCTTTTTTCTGGTATCCAGGCAACAAGGTAAAACAGGCTATTGTAAAAGCTGCTGGTACCATGAAACGGTAGATAATCACGAGCAGTTTACTTCAAGGTACAAAAGAAACTTTAAACCCTTCGCTTTTGTAGTTAAGTCAAAGCTTCTGGCGGCTTTGGGTCAGCTTTACTTTGATAACTTTAAGGTCGTGCTATCAGGAGTGAGAAAGTACTAGATGAGCACATTAACGTAGACACACACCATCGCCCGCTCACTGGCTCCTATCAGCCTTCTAACTCGTCTCATGAAACTTCCTTCAGCTGTCGACTCAACGGTACGTTCTGACAGGTCACGGCGGGATGTTTGCAGCCCTGTTACACCTCACGGGCCGATCATGGTGTAATGGTGAGGGAGAGTTGCTGCTCCACCCTTGAAGGTTGTAAACAGAGGCAGAATGGGGGGCGGGACGGCGGTGATGTGTGTGTATCCAAAGCTCCAGCGTCAGTGCCTCTCACTCTTCTGTTTTACCGTAATGTGACGTGAAATCACACACGGGGACACCGACACTCTGCCATTGCAATGCGGGGATCGGTGCGTAAGTACAAACTCGGCTCTGGCACCGTAATGGGATTGCAAGGCGTAAGAGTCTACAAATAACTCACCGCAGGGGCAGCTCAGCTTGTTGTCCGCACTCGCTGCTGTTTAACATCCATCTCTTTGGCCTTGCATGTGCAGGAGGCGAGCTGTTATCCAGACAAGTCCTACATCCAGTGACATCATCGGCCCTAAACGGATGAGGGAACTGGTTCCTGTCTGCATCAGCTGTTGCATACTCAGATAACGAGTCTGCAGATGTGTCTGCAGGGACGGAGGTTAAAAACTGGTTTTAAAGTGGGGCAGGATTATAATATAAAACAGTAGAAGTGAGGAATCAGAGCTACACTGCAAAAAAACTGAAATCTTAGGAAGTGTTTTTGTCTTATTTTTAGTAAAATGTCTTTTTATTTATAATTTATTTTTTTCCTTCCAGGGAAAACAAAGAAAAGAAAAAAAAAGAAAAAAAAAAGAAGAAAAAGGAAAAAAAAGAAAAAAGAAGGAAAAAAAAGAAAAAAGAAAAAAAGAAAAAAAAATTAAAAAGAAAAAAAGTGAAACAAAAGACTTTTTTTTATTTTTTTTTTTCCTTCCAGGGAAAAAAAGAAAAAAGAAGAAAAAGAAAAGAAAGAAAAAAGAAAAAAAAATTAAAAAAGAAAAAAAAATTTAAAAATGGAAAAAAAATGTCTTTTTATTTTTTTTATTTTTTTTTCCTTCCAGGGAAAAAAAGAAAAAAGAAAAAAACAAAAAAACAAAAACAAAAACGAAACAAATAAAATAAATAAAAACGTCTTTTTAGACTTAATATGAGCCTCGTTCAGCAGACCAGTCCAGAAACACGTCCCATTTAAAGATATTTAAAGACAAAAATCAGCTCTGAATTGTTTGAAAAGTACATTTTTTTTTTACCCTACTGGCAGATTTTTTGACTTGTTGCAGGTAATTCAGACCTTATTTTTGTCTTCTAATATCTTGAAATATGACAGGTTCCTGGACTCGTCTGTTGAATGTGGCTCATATCGAGTATAATAAGACAATTCTTACTTTAAATAAGACAAAAACACACCTGCTTAGATGTCAGTTTTTGCAGTGTAGATATTAAAGCTGGTGTTGTTCTCCTCTCATCCTGACTTTAAAGTACAAAATCTGCTCTCAGCTCTCTTCCAGTTTGCTTCCTATCCTCTGTTACACGCGGGCATCCGTCTATGGCAGGGGGTCGGCAACCTGCATGCGGCTCTTTAGCACCCCCCAGTGGCTACCTGGAGCTTTTTCAAAAATGTGTGAAAATGGAAAAAGAATGATTTGTTGTTGTTGTTGTTGTTGTTGTTGTTTTAATATGGTTTCTTTAGGGGGAAAAGCTGACACAAATATCTTTATGCTGTAAAAATTAATGTAATAAATACTGAATTTCAGAATTGCGCCAAATAGCAGAATTGCGTCATAGCCTGCGACACACAGTGCAGGTGGCTGTTGTAAACAAACGAGGGTGCGTCACGGGCCATGGGAAGGGAAAAAGAGAACGAAGAACGAAGAACGAAGGATTGCCTGCATGTTTGATTTGCAATGAGAAGTTGTCAAATAACAAGAAGAGCAATTCGGAGCCACATTTCCATGTAAAACATGTTAAATCTGCAGCCGAGCTCCCAGTTGGGACTGAGAGAAAAAGTGCAGCTGCAGGACTTGTGGAAAAATTAGAGGACCGCAAAAATAGTTTGAAGAAGTGGATTGCATCTCCAAACTCTACGACTGCTGCAAGTTTTGTTGCAGCCCGGGAGATAATAAAGCGTGGGAAACCATTCACCGATGATATTCTGCTACTTCGCGGTGCTTAACCCAGTGATACCTCAGGGCGCCACACTTGTATTTCTATAATTTAATCAATGCAACAAAACATAAAACATTAATATTGTGATGGAAGTTAAACTTGAAGCACCAAATATGGTACAGCAGAGTCGTCACGTGGTGCATCATTCTCTCCAGGATGTGCTGCTGGGAAAATAAACATTTAATCATGAATGCTCATTTTTTATTAGTAGCCTACTTAGTCATTTTAATAGTAGGTTTATATAGCTAATATACTGACAGCCTATGTTGCCTTCATATTAGGCTTTTAATGTTTTGCGGCTCCAGACAGGTTTGGTATTTGTTTTTTTGGGCCAATATGGCTCTTTGAACATTTTGGGTTGCCGACATGCCGATCGTCTGATGCGTTACACGACAAGAGGAGGTGCAGGTGAGAAATGTCACATTAGATAAACCAGAGCTGTTCCCTTTCAACCTCCTCTTGTATGCATAACGTTTCAGCTTCTTCCTGGTCCCTGGGCGTCTATAAATAAAAACAGAGCAGGAGGCGTCACAAAGGTAATCATCTGCCCGTGATGCCGAGGCCGCAAGCTCCATTTGGCAGAAGCCGGGTGAATATATCTCATGTGCAGAGCAAGTTTGGACTTCCCACCGAGGCTATAAACAACTTTAATGATCTTCAGCCTACTGTGCTGCGCCTGGCCCCCCGTATACTCCCATCCCCGGTCTTAATGCACCACTGTGGCGTTCTGATAAAACAGCATGGAAACAAGGGGAAGAGCCTGCTCCGAGTCGCTCAATCTGAGCCGGGAGGAGATAGGATAGTGTGCGCTCGCTGCTTGAGCCAGCAAAGGCAGAGAAGGCTGAGGAGGAAGATCTAAATTGGATCTCTGCTCCTGGGCTGCTCCTGCCCTGATGGAGAGGAGGAGAGCACGCCGAGGAAGAATGGAAGAAAAGAGTAGAGGTGGGAGAAGAAAAGAGAAAGCAGAGACCGAGGAGGGGGTGGAGGGGGTGGAGGGGGCCTGATATTCACAGCAAGCTGCTTCTTTTCTTTTTACACAGCTGCACAACGTGTGCACCCACACACACACACACACGAGCACAAAAACACAAACACACCAACAAGAGAGGCAGATAAGGCCGAAAGAAAACCCCAGACGGCTGATAGGATCAGCAAAGGTCTGCAAAATTAGAGGAGGACACCAAAGGAAAGCAGGGACACAGGAGAGGAGGAGAAAACAAAGAGACGGGAAGAAGTTCAGCAGAGAGAAAGGAAATTATAATAAACTGGAAAAAAAACAGAGAGAGGATAAACAAGGACACAATAAACAAAAACTCTAAAGATCAAAATGATTAAGAAAGGGTTAATAATAGGAAAGAGGATTAACTGATAAAAGATGTGAAACAAATAAAACGATGGCTGAAGATAAGATAAGACAGGTGGGTTGATTAAAGAGACAGGAAGAGAGGAGGAAGAGGAAGAAGAGAGGAAAAGAGCATGACGACAGAGAGAAGACAGGAGGAAAGAAAAGTAAAAGATGAAGAAGAAAGTGAGAAAAGAGAGGAGGACTGATGACTGGAGCGGTGCAGGAAAAGAGTGAAAAAAGGAGAACTGAGGACAGAGTGTCTGAAGATTGGGGATATTTTCTGCAGGAGCAGGGGTCTGATTAGCTGCTGATCTTCCCCACAGGCCCCCGCGGTCTTTCCTGGGAGTAACCTCGCACTCCGGAGTCGAGCCCCTCGAGATGCATGGCCCCTGTCAGAGCCGAGGGCCCCCCCCGAGCCACCCCCGCTGAAGCAGCCCTATAATTCTGCTCTGCATCTGCATTCAGAGGTCATTCATCACAAAGTGCAGAGTCACAGGTGCTCCCGCCTGCAGCTCCGTGCCAGCCCAACGCTCAACTGCAATTTCTACGACTCGGAACAATTTCTACTTTTTAAAGGGTTTCTCCTTTAGGTCTCTACTCTGCTCTGTAATGAAGTCTTCACTCTCTTTTTAAACTCTTAAACTAAACTCATTTTAATTCTTTTTAATTTAATTCACTCTGCGCTGGATCGTTTCTTCTTTATGCTTCAATCCATCGCAGTAATGCTTGACCTCAGGAGAGGATTCAGCCTGATAAAATCAAATGAAGCATCATTTTCAGTCGCTGGGTGGGCGTTTGCTCCTTTTGTGTTGGAAGCATGAAGACGAACTGTTTACACCTTGTGCATTTAATGCAAATCAGTGGTTTAGAAGAGATTTTCAACCTCTCAAATTCATTAAATAAAAATATAGTTGAGTTTAAACTAGGGATAGACTCAGCAGCATGTCTTCTAAAGGTAAATAAAAGTTTAAACAAATAAATAGCTCCCTTAAGTTTTCTACACATTTCAATACAACTAAAATGTTTATCTCTTTTTTTTTACTTCAAACAATAACAATAACAATATCATTTTCAAGAGCCAAGCAAGCTGTGAAAGTTATAATAAGTTCATAGACTGTGAGATAGTCACCATGCTAATTGCATTAGCCGGTCAATGGGATTTTCCATTTATGTTAGCATTAAGCTAGCTGACTTTCGCTAACCGAAGCAAAGTAGTTAAGAATAGGTTTTGAAGTGACCGATTATCGGCCGTCGTATTAAAAAAAAGGCCGATGCCGATATGGGTCAAAATGACAAATATAAGGTTAGGGTTAGGATAATCGGCCGGGCCAATTATCGGCGCACTACTTTGCTTCGGTTAGCGAAAAGTCCGCTAGCTTAATGCTAACATAAATGGAAAATCCCATTGACCGGCTAACGCAATTAGCATGGTGACTATCTCACAGTCTCTGAACTTATTATAACTTTCACAGCTTGCTTGGCTCTTGAAAATGATATTGTTATTGTTATTGTTTGAAGTTAAAAAAAGAGATAAAAATTTTAGTTGTATTGAAATTTTGAAACAGTTTATATACTGTAGAAAACTTAAGGGAGCTATTTATTTGTTTACATGTTTATTTACCTTTAGAAGACATGCTGCTGAGCCTGGAAAATGTTCAATAAACATGTGCTGAAAGGCATTTAAACAAAGTTAAGGATCAGAGTTTGTATTATTCAAAATTTTGATGCCAATATATTCACTTTTACTGCAAATATCGGTTATCCTTCACGGCCTCCTTCACGGCTAATAATCGGTATCGGTATCGGCCCTGGGAAAAGCATATCGGTCTATCACTAGTTTAAACCTGAGAGAGTGAAGAGCACCACAGTGATCCAGTTCTGACGGCTTCCTTCTGTCATGTGCCGACTCCTCGCTGCACAAAACGTCCTCAGTTCAAGAAAGTTCATCTCTAGAATGAAGTTGTCATACTTGAGTATCATCGTGCTCAAATGACCTATGGCTAAGTCCCGCCCTCAAACACGATGAGCCAATCACAGCGCGTATAGCCATTCTCTGCCTGGATGTCCATTGAAAGTCAGTTTTTGTTTGGTTTTATGAGGCTTTCCTGAGATTTCAGGTTTTAAAATTGTAACTCCAACACAACATATCCTGAGAAGATGGCCGACGTGGTGTATTTTAACCCTTTCCTTCTCCCTTGGATAAAGTTGTGCGGCAGACCACAACATGAATAAGTATGTTTACGTCTGTTCTAAGGTGAGTCAACATCATATATGAGGCAACATGATGTCACTTTGCTGGAAAGAAACATAAAGTTATCTTTAACATCGCTAACATTAGCTAAAGTTAGCCTAGCGTTAACCTAGCATTAGCCTAACGTAGGGTTTGGCGATATGGCCTAAAAATAAAACCCTGATTTTTTTTTCCCCCACAACACTCGATTTATGATTTTAATTGATTTTATTCCCTTTTTTTCCCCAGTGATACAAAAATGACACGTATCAAGTTTTGTCTTTATGTTGTCAAAATATTTTCCCAAACCAAACTGAATTTCCCTCTTAAAGTGAAACATGTTGATTATGTAGATCAAACGTAGACAGGTTTGACACTCCAGGCTGAGTATTTTCACAGAATATTAACATGAAACTCTCTGATTAATATTTAATCTCATTTTAAAAAAAAACAAATACAAGCCTTTAAA
This sequence comes from Labroides dimidiatus, assembly GCA_030710495.1. Lineage (NCBI taxonomy): Eukaryota > Metazoa > Chordata > Actinopteri > Labriformes > Labridae > Labroides > Labroides dimidiatus. The sequence goes on from CM061156.1 coordinate 2,254,828, forward strand.
ATTCATTGTGCGAAAACCTGGCAGGACCTCCCATCATGAAAACTATGTTTTAGTCAAACATTGTAACAACTTACAATCAGACTAAAACAAGAAAACAAAAAAGATTTTTAATTGTTTAAATCTTCTGCAGAAAATAATTTGAATTAATCAGTTTAATTGATATATTGCTCAGCCCTAGCCTAACGTTAGCCTAGCATTAGCTCCTAGCTGCGTTCTTCGTCGTGTCTCTTTGTTTGTTGGAGTTCTTTGGCCTGTTTTTTTGTACTTTATGTTAGTTAAAGAAGGTGAACAGACGGCACTCCACTTCACAAAATAACCCCTTCAGAATAAAAGCACTGTTTATTTTTACTGAGGCACAGAACCATGACTCTGAGAAAGCGCTACCTCCACCCACTTTTAGGCCGAGACTGGCACGGTGGAGCAGAAACAGTCTGTATGGAGAGCAAAAGCAGGCAGAACACGATTCATTTATCTTGATAAACAGTTATTTACATGCAAGCTGGCAAACTGAACCACTTTGAAAACCAATCAGAGGTTTGATCTGACGACCAGCTGGATGCATCATAAAGGACTGAACCACCTTCGCTCAGCAAAGCTGTTTTCTTCCCTCATGGACGCATTTATATCACGATGCTGCTGTTTCATCTTACAGGAGACCCGAAAACTTTTATCAGGTTCATACCTCTAAAGTAAGTCAGAGTGAAGTGTGTCTGTGTGTGTGTGTGTAGATGAACTGCTATCCTGGGAGAAGTAACGCATCAAGAAATGGCGATACAGATGTAAACGTCGCTATGAAGAGGAACTCGAGGCTGGAAGCTAGTTTTCAAAAGTGCTGGCTAACACTCTCGCCTCCTGCCGTCAATGACAGACAACGACTGCATATGGATTCTGAGACTGCTGGTGCAGAAGACAACCCAAGGCGAGAGAAAGTACCCTCATTTTGAAAGGATGCATCAGCCTCGATAACGGCGCAGCTACGTTCATGTCACTGTCGTTTCTCCAAGCCTGCAATTTGGTCACAGTGTAAAATAAAACACTGGGAAACCAAACAGGTGATGTCAGCAGAGCTACAACAGGAAGCTGGTGTCCCTTCCTCCAATAAAAGTGTTTCTGGACTCGTCAGTTAACTTCCTGCAGGTTAAACAGAGAGGATCATGGTCAAAGAAACTGGGACCATGGGGGGAGCGAAGGGGAGCTAAGGGGAGCTCGGCTCCCTTGAAAGGGTCACGAGCTCCCCTGAAAGCCTGACCTGACACATTCAGGGGGAGCGCTAAAAATTGTGCACTGTTCTACTTTCCCTTGTTACCTGAAATAAAATTTAAAAAAAATGTGTGTGTGTGTGTGTGTGTGCTTATTTGCTCATTAACATTTTTTTATAACTCAGTTCTTTTACAAAATTCTGCATATTCCCGCTGTGGTCGTGGCGGCGCTGAACTAAATGCTAATTTACGTAGCCACCTGAACACCTCATTCGTGAGTAGGCGGGACAGGGACAAATCACCTCTTTTAGCACCTTTCAGCATTCTTAAGATATCATATAATGTCTAAACGAAAACAGCAGTCTCTCGGACAGTTTGGATTTTCAAAACAAACAAAAAGATCAGTCGTCACTGATGACAACAGTGCAAGTCCGGCTTCAGCTAGTCAGCTAGCACCGGGTCTTGCTAGCAGCAGCGTAACAGAGGAGGACGCTTTGGCGCCTACCACCACCGCTACCTGCAGCGGCGAACCTGGGCCTGAACCCAGTGGTGAGTTGCCTTTCAATCGGACAAGCAAACAATGGAGTGAGTGAGTGAGTGGTCGCTTCTGAATTAAGGTAAGAATCATGAAGTGAGATGCTTGAGTTGTGCGTTTGGACCGGCTTTGCTCCTTTTTGTCAGTCCTGTATATGTAGGATTTGTTATGAGCCTCACTTTGATATCAGAGCTTGTTTCAGCACCATGGATAGCGCTGTTTGTTGACTGTGTGATCCTGCGAGGGGAAACTGCATGGTGATTTAACTTGCTGCAGACTTTTTTATCTGTTGCTACTGTCCTTATATCAATAGTTTTGGACAGTATGAAGCACTTGTTGTTATAACAGTGGAATGTTTTTCTCAGTTACCCTGTTGTTGGCCACACATGAATAATAATTATTACGCATTCATGTGAATTGGAAGGTCGTGGTGCGCACTGTAAAAAGTAGGGCTCCCCCAAAGGCCACTGTGTATTTCGAACCCTGACTGGGACACAAAGATATCTCAAATCTTTGGCTTGTTTGGACAGAAAATTACTTTTTTTTTGTTTCAAAGAGATAAAATCTATTTTTTGGGTCATGAAACGAGTAAATCTCACAAGAATATTATGGATTACAGATGACAATCTAATTCTCGTCAGGTTAGAGTTCACGTTATGTCGCTCGTCTCCTCCTCTTCAGAGAACGTCGATGCGTCCGCCACCTCCCGCTTGTTTCAAACAGACTCTCAGATTTTCATGGCTTTGTTCCAAAAAAAAGCTGCAAATACCCACATGGACGGGGCTCAACTATCCTCATTTTACCCGTCAATATTCAACAAACACAGATGGTTCCCGCGCACCAAAACAAGACTGTTTTGTAAGATGAAGTGTGACTCAAGTAGTATCTCCCAATGAGATTTAATTTCATGCCAGCAAGCAAACAATTCCTTTGAGTAGGTGTTAATTAATTTATTTTTTTTCCAAATGAGAATATCTTGGCGCTGGAAGCTGAATCTTATCTCGTTTCTAAGTGAAGTCTTAATCCAGGGTGCGCGGCTCTTATCTGCATATGTTTAACTCCAGGGTTAACTGAATTCAGCCTCATTAGAATTCACAGCCTTCCACAATCACTGGCTATAACTGCTATAACACGCTCATCATGAGCACATTTTCATCACCATATGGCCCTCAGAGTGTCACAGTAAACGTACACCCAGCTGACCCTCATTTGGTGAAGCAGTCCTGCGCTCCGAACTCTCCCGCCGCGTGAGCTCAGCCCGGCCGCTCGGCTTCTTTCGAAAGCTAAGAGGATCATCTTATAGAGTTCAGACTCAAAAAATAAAGTGAAGCAGATGGTGTGAGGAATATCCATCACTGCGGCGTGGCTGTAATCACAAACTGCACAAGACTAAACTCCCACTTGAGGAAGGATGAACCCGCCCCCGGTGATGGATTCCGCCTCCTCCCCCCCGCGCGGCCCCTGTCAGCGAAGACACGAGGCACATCTCTGGAGGTTTCAGTAATCGCTCTGAGAAAGAGGTTGTGCTCACCTTGACGTTTCCTCCTATCAGGTCAGGTGGCTCTTCATCCGTCTCCAAGGCGACATTGATGGTGGCGAAAGGCCGGCTCGCCATCTGCTGCATCTCCCTCAGTAGTTGCTATGGAAAAGGAGGGAGAGGAGGGAAGGTGCAGAAAGGTCAGCGGCCGATAAACACAGGCTGTCAAATGTCCGTTCTCAAATCAGCAGCACAGCGTGAGGCTGACATGTTGGAGCAGAAGATTTTTTTGTTTTCCAAAACTACTTGAAATAAAGGACGAAGTGACGCAACGACTGATGCTGCACCTGTAGACTTTAAAAACACTCATCTCTGCTTTAAATCAATACATGTGTGACAAGTATGCTGAGGCAGAGGACGGACACCCGAGTCTGACATCATGAAAATAATTTCAGACAAGAAGCAAACTTGACTTTTCCTCATGAAATACGTCACACTGTAGAAAATGTTATTTGTAAAATATAACTTCTGGGACAGTCTCGAGTCCAAAATGTGGAGCAGCTTAAACATAGCAGCCAGCTGTCTCTTTCTTCAGTCTACTCTACTAGTGAGCAGAAACATAAAAGTCTCTTCCCTTTGCATTCTGGAAGAGTCAGATGATGCACATAGGTTTTCCTGGAGCATGCCATGGCTGTAAAAATAACTAAAGGACGCCCGAAACAGGTGAGGTAACTGGACACGAGCCGAGTTACTGTTCACTGGATGTTAAAGGATTGCTGTGTAAAATAATGAAGCTTAAAAACTCAAGAAAAACTCCTCCAAATTTGTACAATGGGGAAGGGAGGGAGCAACCAACCAGCCAGCGTGCCATGTAGAGGAAAGGAATGTCTAAGGCTTCCCAACTGGGGTATAAGAGAAGCTGTCCTGTCTTCATAGTTAGTTGGTTGTCTGCAGACTGCTCAACTCACTTGCTTTGTTCAAAATGTCTCGCTTTGAATAAAGTATGGACTCAAGCTGAACTGGACTCTCCTGATGATTGCATTTTGGCGTAGGGACATTAGAAAAATTAAGTTATGAAGTGTTTAGAAAGAGGAATGCTGGGACCACCAAGACAAAGCCAGCAGTTAGTCTGAGGCCCTAAAGTACCATGAAAAAATTATACGTCACATTTCACAACCTGAACTCCAAGCAACAAATGTTTGTCTCAGTTAGTAACAATAACCAATCACAGAGCGGTTCAAGAATAAGAATAAAAACATGACTCTCAAAAAGGCTGGTTTCTCTGAACACCATTTGTTTTATCATATCTTTAGTATTTATCCTTTGGTTGTGACAGAAAAAGTGTGACGATGGCAGGGGCGCCTAAACGTAAACATTTATTGTTTTCCAGAAAGCCACACAGAACCAAATATTAATAACCCTCTCTGGGATCTTCACAGAAAAAAAGTCAGGAAATAAATAAAAACACTATTAATGAAATAAAATGACACTGACAGGGGCACAGACTGCAGAAGGGTGGAATAGAATGTCACGTTCTACGTAGGGCTGCAATCAAAAAATTTTGATTCCTGTCGCGATACCGATACCTTCACTTTGATACCGGTTCCTGAACGATACTTTTTTCAATAGAAATTTTTATATCAGTTCTAACAAAAAGAAAATTTCATTACATGTTATGGTACAAATCTTGAGTTTTATTTCCACCTACATCTAATGTTCTACTCTCAGCAGTTTTCCTACATTAAAAAAAAGAAAAAAAAATGTTTGCCAGTGCAAAATAACAGGTGCAAACAAGTGACAGGTCAGTTTAATAACTATAAATGAACTTTCTTCTGTCGATTTTTGTTTTTTATGATAAATTAAAAACCCTCCTCCTTTTATCCAGGCTTTTGACTGGCAAAAGTGACCGAAAAGAATACTAAATATAGCCACAGAGACGCTAATTTGGCAAAACCTTGCTGCATACCACAACCACGTGTAACGTTACAGCAAATCACCGGCGGCATCATTAACCCTTTGGGTACCGAAACTTGGCACCGAAAAAAAATCATAATGCTTCACTGGTATTGTTCAGGGGGCCGGGCCAAATGTGGAGGCGGGCTGTATCCAGCCCGCGGGCCGTAGTTTGGGGACCACTGCTGTTGGGCTTCATATTTGAACAAATTAAAGGTGATGTTTAATAATAATGAGTTGGAGTCTTTGAACATCCTGAATTAAGACATTTTTCTAAACTTGTGTTAGGCGCACGTCGCTCATTTTGAATTTAAAAAGATATTTATGATGAGAAATAAGATCTGAGCACTTTGATTCCAGTTCTTTAAGGTGTGTGAGATAAATACAGCACAAAAAAAAAATACTTTGAGTGTAACTTTGCACCACTTTGCAGTCTCATTGTGGTCTGATTTATGACACAGACCTTGGCCAGAAGAGAAGGAGGGCGGGGAAGAGGAGCGGAAGAAAAGAGAAAGTTCTTGAAAATGAGGAGAAAAAAAAAGGCACATGAAGATCGTCTGTGATCTGAAAAATGCGGTGTGTGAAGCTGCGGAGAGGATGAGACAGTGATGGAAGAAAAACAAGATGGGGAGGAGGAGAGGAGGAGGAGGAGGAGGAGGAGGAAGAGGAGAGGCAGAGACCACGGTAAACAAGGCGAGGCACCTGTGTCGTTGGCTGTCAAAGCAGCCAAAGTGCTGTGAATAGAGAAACAAACTGCGTCAAACTGTCAAGACACCAAGACCTGAATACCGGCAGCAAATCAAAACAAAAACACCTGCAACTGCTGGCATGAGCAAGAAAAACTCTGACAGGAACAATCACCGTGAAACGGCGGCGGAGGAGCGTGATGAGATTTGTGTGTCTGGAGTTATGTGTGTAGACATAAAAAAATCTGAATAAGGCAGACGGAGCCCACTGGCCTCAATCTCATTACGGTGAGTTATGGAGGAGAGCGGGTGCATGTAAAGGGCAGCGCCGCAATCCGACGTGTGAAAGCACACGTGGTCGAAATCACAGGTGGCAGCCGGGGTCAAGGCTCACATGAGGGGCGGACGGTGTCCGCCGCCTCCACTGAAGCTTCAAAGGAGCGTTTGTCTCACCTCCGGACGCCGTCAGTCCTGCTTACTGACATGCACTGAGCCTTGTAATCAGATCTTTAACGAGGGTTACAGAAAAGGCTTTCTTTCTTTACAGTAGAGCCTCAAACAATCTGAATTTAATGCGAAGGATTGTTCTAGATAACTCATTAAATCCATCCAAGTGTTTGCTCTGCGAGAGGGATTTCTCTTACGTTGAGGAACACTTTTCTTTGAGTGCTGTGTAATTTATCGAGCTGCAGCCTTTAGCGCTGTAATAAAGACGAAAAAATTAGTGGTAAACAGCCACTGCAGCTGAACACAAAGCCAACAGCGACTCGAGCAGCCACTAATTAACTCATTATATTTTCTTTGTTTACAAAAAAACATCCCGGAATCCTGGAGCCGACTTGGCTTCACTGCAGCAGAGTCCCACAGAAGTTGGCGCTCCCAGAAATAAGAGGAATAGTTGGGCACACGGCGCAGCTTAACATTTGTTTGTGAGCTTAACAGGAGCTGCTGGGAGGATTTCAGTTCAAGCTGTGGGTGAGGATAGGTGTTGTCCACTGCTTATTAATCTGTATGCTAAACTAAGCGTGTTTGATGCCAAGCAGCAGAAAAACCAGAGTCCTCTGCTTATCTGTTAATCCTGTGGATTTGACAATAAACCGCTGATGTTATCTGAAAGATTTACAAGTTAGGCTGCAAAATGCATAAATTCAGGTGGTTGCAGATTCTTAAATATTCTTAATTCTGAGTTTAAATATTATTTATTATGTCCCTTTTTTGGAGACTTTACGGACTCGTTGGTGCTGACGTCTCGTGATCCAGACACTACACTTTGTTCCAAACAAGCGGCAACCTCCGGTCTGAAAATATGAGACAACGCGGAAGTGCTAAAGTCTGCTGTTCCTCGAGTGGCTGCTTGAGGCTGACTCCGGAAGTACCGGAAGTCACAAACACACCAAGACAAAAAAAAGCACATTTACAGCCTGGTACAAAGAATGTCTCCCGTCTGAATCACTAATTTCACTAACGGTACGCACTGTACGGGGGGTGAATTTTTTTCTAATTCGGCAGTGTCCACAATATTAAGCTCGCCAGTTCGTCCAGTCAGAGGCACAGCTCAGATCACGTGACTGTGGAGTGTCCTATGGTTGTTACTGTGGAGACTCACAGCACGCCTCATTTCCAATATGGCCGCGTTTCAGGAACAGACGGGTGACGTAGCGGAGACTACGTCCATTAATTTTACAGTCTATGGTTCCAACCCATCATGCATTTCACCACTACATCAACAATCATTTTCAAATTTGTCAAGAAGTCAGAAAGTGAATATTTTTGTTTTTCAAATTACCGTGGAGTTTATTTTTAAATAAATACAGAAACTGAAGAAATGAGTTGTTGAAAAGAGAGACTATAACTTACCAAAAATAAAACGAGGCTCCTTTTCTACAGCTGTATTAAACTTTTTTAATGTCTTTAAAACGTTTCAAACATCATATCTAATATCTAATATCACCTCCTTTCCTTCGCTGAGGCTCAGAAGTCGCTGCTCAGCTGATTCAGACATTGCTTTGTCATCACTCCATCATAAAGTCTCAGCCAGGGAACTCGTCTGGTCTGCGTGTACGAGCAGAAAAGAGAATCAGACTGCGCTTCGGTTTCGGTTTCTTTGAAGCAAAGCTGCACATGGGTATGGAACCAGTTTGTGTTTATCCGGAGAGGAAGCAGCATGCTAACAAATGCAGCTGCAGCTCTTCGTCCAGATGAAATTTGTTCTGGTGCGCCTGCCTCAGTCTGTTCTCAGTCTGACTAAGCTGTTTTCAATAGTCTGATTTCATGCTGACTGAGCTCATAGTCTGATTTTAAACATACTGACTGTAAATCATCTTCTTTATTATCAACCACGAGCTGAAATCGAGCGGTGGTTGTCATGATCATGAGGTGATCGTCTTTAAAGCTCTGAGATGCCGACCGGTCCTGGGGTTAACGTGAGACATGTGATGGAGCGTGTCGTCGTTTTCTTCCGTCCATTGAAGGAAATTTGTCTCACCTCTCAGAGTTCACTTTAACACCGTCCTGAACAAACGCAGCACCACCGCCACACCTTGTTGATGTCACAGTCAGTCTGGAGGGAGGGAGCGGCATGGCCACTTGAAATCCACCCAGACACTCTTCTGTCTGATCTGATCAAGGGTTGCAGGGCCCTCACCAGTGGATCGAACTGTGGATGTGTCAGCGTTCATGAATTGTGAAACCCTTTCCGGTCGTTTGCCTGATGGATTTTGGTTTTGTCTTTGGATTTTGGACCTTAACCGCTCATCTTGGCGCCCTACATCGAGCAGACCTGGGAACATCATCGAGTCCCCACAGCTTCAAAGATGCTCTTACTGGTAGCTAAGGACCTCTTATTTGATTCTTGTTCATTCTCAGTTTGATAATGTTCAACAAGCTTTTTTCTCCTCTGGTTTTTCTCCTTTTGGACGCGTCCTGCTCTGGTTTGCTGCAGTTTCTTGGCTTTCTCGTTTGTAGATCGTTCCTTGTTCAGACTCTTGACAATCCGACTCTTTCCCTCTTTGCTCAGGTCACTTTTGCTCGCCCTCGGTCAAAGTTGGATAGGACTTGCATAAAAATGCGGACGACTCATATACACATGGTTTTTGATGAAGGATAATCAGGAAACTTTGTAGATTGAAACAAAAACACGAGGTCTTAAATACAAGAATAGACGACACGAATGGTAGTTTGGAACACAGTGTGAGGGTTTTCTCATTACTGCTGGTCCCATGAAGAGGATTGTGGGTAAGTAAGGGCATCCAATGTAAAAACTGTACCAAATCAGCTTGCAAAACACAAATCAGAAGCAAGTGATCCATCACAGGGACTTTACATCTGTACAGGAACAAGCATTAAGCAAGTACACAGATGCCTGACTCTCCTGTTTCTGCTGGTGAAATTGAGAAAGTATCACCCAGCTGCTGCTTCTCTCAGATTATGAGATAGAATATCCTGCAGATATGGATGTGGCCTTATTGATTCCCCTCACGAACCGCAGGAGCTATCCTGAACTTCTCGGCTGGCGATTCACGCTCAACTTCCCTCTGTTTGCAGGAGTGATGTACGCAAAAGAAGATTCCCCTGCTAATTTACAGGTTAATAAAACATAAACGTGATGAAAGCGAGTCATAACGTCGCTTCTCGTGGAGGAGACGGAGTAAGAGGGTTCAGGAGAAGGTCTCCCATTAGAATGACAGATTTGGGATCAGTCGCGACGAGCGAAACCGCAAGCTGGAGATACAAATAGAAACTGTTTATGCATAATCGTGGAACAATAACAGCCATAAAAAATGAATGAATCCAAACACAATGGCGAAGAGTTGCCTCATTACCATGAACACAAATCAGATCAGACTGAAACATCCGACATGCCCGGTCTAAGATGTTGTGCTCTCTTGGCTGCCGCTACAGCAGTCGACACGCGGAAACAAATGGAGACGCAAATGAGCAACTCGTTGTGCTGTGTTCAGATTTATCATGATTAGACGTCCTGCTGCGTGAGAGCGTCTGAGAGCCCAAGGATGTGGCGTTTCAGAGCATGATGAATGCTTTGCCATCTTGCTCTGGTGTCTTTAACTGATGCATCTATCTATTTAAACCAAAGCAGAGTCAAAACTTCTGGGAGGGAATCAGGTTTCACTCGTTCGTAAGATAATAAACTTTCATTCATAATGAAGTTAGCAAAGTTTGCCTTCTGGCAGAGTCAACCTCCATTCGCCGTGATGCAACGGGCCCAGGCAAGGCGGCAACATCACAGTCTGGATCTGTGCGGTAAACAGCGCGCAAGGAGACGAGAGAGAATCTGCATGCAGACGACATCCTTTTTCATAAGCGGGGCTCCTTGAAGAGCACAAAGGAGCAGGATTGATTTACTGGATAAAAAGCAGATGGAGGAGCATCTGAATGTCGGGGTAAACAAACGTTATAGATTCAGTCCACCCCTCTCAGCCTCCAACACGCAGGTAACCTCTGTTTAAACACTGACATTTGGCTGAGCTCGCATGCTCCTTTATTGTCAGATTTACAGCTGTATGTTTTCTAAAACACAGCTTTCAGCGCCCCGCGATCGATAGCCTACGCCTCTGAACGATAAGCTGCTCAAAGCCAGTATTTCTGTATGATTGTCTCTGTGAAGCCACAGATAAATGTTTCTGGCTCGGGGGGGGTGAAGTTCTGCAGAGTTCTGTCTGAATCAAATTGGTTTTTAAAGTGTTTCTGATGGCTCTAAAAATAAAACTGATGCTCCTCTAAGATGAAAATAAACTTTTGAACTCTGTAGAATTTATTTCAGTCTGTTGAAAGAAAACAAAGTGATGACAGGCGGGTAAAATGTGATGCTAATCTTCATGTGATATTTTGTGTTATTACATTAATTCATTGATTTTCAAATTTAAATTTCTAACATACTTATGTTTTTATCTTAAAAAAGCTTAAAGAAGATCGCAGGAAGATCGTGCCAAAAGTCACATGACGTGGTAGAATCATGTCAAAACTGTTTCTCCTACTTGCAGATTTTTTTTTGAACTCGAGGAGAAAAAATTAATCCTTGAACAATATTTTTTTTTTGTACTTGAAAGTTTTTATTTTTGCACCTCAAGGATATTTTCATTGAAGTGAAAATACATTTTTCTGTATTTGTGAATCAAGATGTGTTTGTTGGAGAGACATTTTTTTCTCATTAGTCAAACTAAACATTAGTTGTGAATCATGTTTTGCTTTTGCAAATCACACTAAGTTTGTTTGTGAATCACTGGCTGCAAATAAAACACAGTTTTTTGTGTTTGTGAGGTTTTGGCACTAATTTACCTCCATAGTCTACAACCACTAATGTTTAGCACAAAAATCAGGGATCTCTCAAGAAAACCGACCGTACCTCGATAACTGGAATGAAAACATTGCCTGAGTATTTGAAGAAACCGTTGGCATTTTAATGTGACCTGTGGAACATGCAAAGACGGCAGAGCTTCCTGTTTGTGCTGCAGCCTTTGACTGACAGCTCAGAGCAGTGAGGTATTAACGCCACGCGTGTCTGCGACTCGCTCCCAGCGCTGCTCTCTGAACACCTGACATGTTTCCGTACATTTAAGGATGTTTTTTTTTTATTTCTGCTTTCAGGGAGCGTTTGCTGATACAGACTGTCATCCATCTAGAAGCTTAGCTAACAGCGGAATTTAAGTGTTCATGACAATTTCATGGAGTTAAAAAAGTGGTTTATATTTATGCATTAAAGTCCCAGTTTGCCTCTATCTTCAGCCCTCCTCTCTGACGTCTGGACTGCAAACATCGGGCTCTAAACGTGTGAGAATCCTGAGCCGTCTTGGATGGAGTCCTACAGAAGATACATTTCACAAATCTCATTATGCCGTGCAGTGAGTAGGCAGCTGCTGTACAGCAAACACTGAGCACTCCAAAGATAACCAGGAGCGAGTGGAGTTACAGTGCATTTCACCTACTTCTTAAATTGGCTCTTAGTTTTCTGCAGGGCAGTCGCTGTGCATGTGTGTGAGTGTGTGTGTGTGTGTGTGTGTTTCTATCTGACTGCTGCAGAGTCAACTGTGCATATATAAACCTAATTATAAGGTGTGTGCAGAGAGCTGGACACACATGCATGCAGGCAGGTGGGTTGGAGACACCTGCACGTGAGTAATCAAGTATGAGCGCGCACATTTCAATGGATGCAAATTAATTCCAGCGTACAAAGCGCTCATGAGCAAACAGTGCCCTCAGGTAAGGTTAAATGTGTCGATGAAATGCTTATATGTAGACCTAATTACAGTATGAAAGGAACATGAGAAGCATTAATTCATCTTTTGCCTCCAGAAGAAAACAGACCACACCGATGACCTGCTGCTCTGAGTTTCTTGGCTGATGGACGACATCTCCAACTCTGACATCTTGAAACACGAGTTCAAACATAACGCAGATCACTTGAAAGAACAAAGACAAACTGTGAGGTCCCTTAGGGTCAGAATAATGAGATTCATGAAGAAAGTTACCACCTTTAAAAACATGATATCCTATTAGCTGTTGGAAAACAGATTTAAGAGACAATTAGCATCATCAGAATAACGTGTCTCACCATCTGAGTACTCCAGTTTATTTTAACCCTTATGTACAAGAAATCCCTCATAGTAGAGTATAAACTAAAACTATGTCCAGATACAGACCTGCACCAAATCCATCAGAATATTAATGGATTTTATAATCCAAGATTACTAATCAGATTGATTAAAAGTTCTATTTTGAACTTTAAATCTTTTCCTGTTAATCATCATTTATAGGATCACTCCAAACCAAACCAACTTTTTCATCAAACACTCAAAGTAAAAACTGGTTTTAGAATATCGGCAGTTAATGTTATTATCACTGACACGTTCACCTGAGAGTCACCAGTTAGCACGGTCACTCTTTACTACAAAACACCGGTTTCTCTGTGTTTGGGAACACAGATCATAAAATAACTTCTCCCATTGTTTCTCTTTTCCATGTTTCTATTTCATTCTTTAAATTATAAAAATACTCTTGGACTGGTTTGTCCCACGTCATTGAATGCATCATTCCTGGAGCAGGAGCTTGAGTCCCTGTAGGACGTCATCGTAATCTAGAAACGTGGCTCCAGCTGTGACAGGAGGGGAACTTGGGGAACCAGTTATTATTTCTTGTGTTAAAACTCAACCTTTGAACAAACTATATGAACTGGCGACGAGGCTTGGGCTGGTCGTTTTCCCTCAACACCATTATACGGTTTCTCACCGGACTCTGGAGCCCAGGTGAGCTTCTCTCCACTGACTTTTCCATTCCTGAAACCCGTCCTTACTCAGTCTTCTCATCTTTTTCCACTCTTTGAATGTTTGGGTTAGTTTACTTAGTTTGCGTTTCCTGTTAAACCTTACCTAACCCGTCAGACTCTGTAACGGTCTGATCTCCATGGTATGGTATCATTTCTAAAAACCGACCTCAGAACAAGCGGACATTTTTATGCTGCTTACAGTTTGAATTTAGTCTTTAAAAAACGAGAACTCGTCTGAATGAACGGCGCTAAACGCCGCTTCTGTTGCCAAACAGCACGCACATATATTTGATGACACTGACTGTAAATTAAACTCTCCTATGACCGTTTCTAAATTCTTCCGTGTCCCTTCAAAGACCAGCAGGTTAAATATGGCGGAACAAAGACAGCTCTGTCACCCTGTCCCATTCACGATCCACCAAAAACACCATTTACCTTAACTTGACCCACACTGGTAAATCTAAAATCCATTTAAATTGACACGATACCAGAACAAAACACAACAAAACAAAACAACAAAACATTTTCATTTTGAAGTATTTTTGAATCACTTTAGGAAAAGACTTGAATTTCAGGTGAAAAGAACGAAGTTGAGGACATTTCCTGGCTCCTAAAAACAACAAAATGTAAAACTTTGAAATCTTGCAGGTGGTTAGTTTTTTGTCTGTGAGCCAACAACACTAGTGATACACCGATATGCTTTTTCCAGGGCCGATACCGATACCAAGTATTAGTCGTGAAGGAGGCCGATAACCGATATTTGCAGCCGATATTCATTTGCAGTAAAAGTGAATATATTGACATCAAAATTTTGAATAATACAAACTCTGATCCTCGGATAATCGGGCCCGGCCGATAATCGGGCCCGGCCGATAATCGGGCCCGGCCGATAATCGGGCCCGGCCGATAATCGGGCTATCCCTAAACAACGAAATACAGCAGCAGACTGTAAAGCTGAGAGACGTTGTAGAACTCCGCAGATCTAAAGAAATTCAGACTGAACATCTCTCTTAAATATATAAGATACCAATTAGCTGTAGCCCAGGAACATATTTGTCAACTCACAGCTACTTTCTTTCATTCAAATGAAAGCTCAAAGAAGCTGTCTGAGGGAATTGTGTTTGAGCGTTCTCAAAGTGAGCAGCGGCGTGCCAAAGAGACTGAGTGCGTCAGCAGAGCGCACGGAGGGAGGGCGAGAGGGAGGAGGAAACAAGCGAGATGCAGGAGAGAGGGAAATGAGACCGAGAAGAAATACAGGGAGATGTTAGAGAGGGACAAGTGATGGAAAACACAGAGAAGAAGAAAACAAAAAGGCGGAAATGGGAGCAGAAAAAAAGACAAAGGCGTTCAAAGAGTTCGCCCCTGGGAGGAGGGGATGGAGAGCCAGATCGCCTGGGCGTGGAGAACACACACACACACACACACACATCCTGCATGTTCCACATGTGGATGTTCTCTCTCTCTCACACACACACACCGTCTCACATCTCAGCGCACTACATCAAGCCCATTATTTATTGATGCGTCTGTTTAAAAATGCCGTCGGTGGGAGAGCTCTCAATCATCCTTCAGCATCACTGAAAGAAAACTGTGCTATGAGAGGGGAGGAGAGAAAGAGAGAGATAGAGAGAGAGAGAGAGAGAGAGAGAGAGAGAGAGAGAGAGAGAGAGAGAGAGTGAGAGGAAATCTTTGTCTGAGAAGCGGCGTTAGCTGCTCCTCTCTCTTCATCTTTCCATCTCTCCGGCAGTGAGGTGTAGAGGATGCACGCTGTGAATACTGACAAGGGAGAAGTCTTTGATCCCTCCTTCCCTCTCTCTTTCTTTCTCTCCATCACTCTCTCTCCACATCTTTTTGTCTCTCCTCTGTCACTCTCTGACTCTCCCTCTTCTTCACCGCTGGCCTCCTGCAAGTCGGTGACGTGCGCCTCTCCAAATTTCCCACCCTCCCTTTAATTTTTTTTCCCCCTAAATGTGTGCATCTCTCTCTCTCTCTCTCTCCTGTGCCAGCCGTATACTGTCTTTGAGTAACAGCAGCACTTCTGCAGTGCTAATCCAAACCACATCAAAAGAAGCAGATGATTAAAAAAAGCAAAAAGAGAGGGAAGAAGTGAGAAGAATGAGAGGTGAGGAAACTCTTGAGAAGATCGTTCCAACTCTTTAGAGGGAGCCTTCGGACACGGACGCTGAGATTTGAGTGAAACATGTTTGACATTTGTCAGGTCAGAGCCAGATAGTGCATGGAGACAGGTACGACAGCATGATACCGGAAAGAAGCTCTGCTTGTGTTGCCGAGCAAAACATTCAGGTTAAGACATGTTTATTCGGAGGGGGTGAAAAACAAGATTTATGCACACATTTTCTTGCCGGGAACGAATGGTAGCATGTGTTAGCATCTGTTTTTGGAGATCTGCGTTGTACCTTTCTAAAATTTCAGAAACAAGAACAACAAGGTGAAGCAAAACGAAGACGACTAAAAAGAAAAAAAAACTAGCTTGGTTAGTTTGGTACCAAGACTTCTTCAAGTTTCAAACATGACGCTGAGATTTTGACTCATTGAATATGTATAGTATAGTTTATAGTAGGGATGAGCGAGTACACCATTATCTGTATCCGTATCTGTACTCGAAGGGGGCGGGGCCTAAAGCAGAAGTGGGCGTATTTTGTCCGAAAATGGGCGGGACTTAAATCTGAACATTATTTTAAGTCAGAAACTGGCAAGAATTGATTTGAAATGGCTATATTCAAACTATTGTTGTTTATCACAATAGTAATTATGATCTGTGTAAATTTAATAGGTGATTTGTGCAAACATTCAGTGGCAAAAAAAATCAAAAATATGCCTTGTTGTTCACTGTATTTTCAAAAACACTGTGCTCAGAATGGGCAAAGCTTTCCAACTAACTTTCTCACCAGCCAAACTAAAATCACGCAGCCAGTTAAAAAAAAAAAAAGACCGGCATGGAGAAACTAGGGGGACACGCGACACAAGGAGTTTACAGCTTTAAGCCTTCAAATGCGTTGTGTGTACGTTGCAAAACAGTTAATCAAGTAACTTTAAATATAAAAAAAGAACTAAAGAGATGCGAGACAAGGAAAACCTTAAAAAAACGGTCCCGAATTGAAGCAAGAGGCACTGACCAGCGCGACACGAGCCGTTTTCAGCCCCGTCTTGTCACATGCATCGCGTATGACAGGAAATAAGTTGAAGAAGTAACTTTAAATACCAAACAAACCTCAATAGAGACGAGCAGAAGAAAACTGAGTGAGTAGTACAGAGATTAGAGCAACGTAAACTACAGTCAACTCAAGCAAGAAAGAGAAGTAGTCGCTGTCACTCGCTGCCTGTCTGTGTGTGTGTGAAAGAGGAGAGCAGGCACCTCCTCGCTGCAGCATGTGGGTGCAGGGAGGGGGGTGTGCTGTGTGTGACTGGCCAATCACAGAGCAGGAAGAGTGAAGACAGTAGTTGTTGATACCCAATGAGGATTCTTTTAGCACGGATACGAATAATCCTAAAAAAAACTTGTGTTGTGCTCGGACTCGGCAAAAATGCATTATCCGTAATGAGTACTCGTTTGAAACGAATATCCGGCTCATCACTAATGTATAGTATAGTTTATAGTATAGTTATAGTATAGTTATAGTATAGTTTGATGCACCCATTGTCCACCCAAACAGGCTGCCAAAGCTGATGCTAAACAATCCCACTGATGGGTTTAAAATGCCTTCGCAGTTACAAGGGTTGTACACCAATGATAGTGTATCGCTGCATGTTGGTATCAGGAGGGAGAGCAGATGAGAGCAGCCTGATAAATTAAACGCTGATGATTAAATAAATAAATGAAATTTCTGGCAGGCTGTCAGTCTCCTCAAATATTCTTGTCACTAGCAGCTGAATAACACCTGGAACAGCTCCAATTAGTCGCCTTGGCTGAATCTAATGAGGCCCAAAACTTGTTTGCATAATCACGGACAGTCCTTTTTACATCCCACCTTGGATTCACTTTTTAAACCTTTGCACTGTGTTTTTAAGACTTTTTATTATATTTTTCTGCTTATTCAAAGAGTGGATTTGGTGGATTTGGAGCAGTCCTACCCAGATAGTACTTTCCAGAGGTTGAGGGACACTGGGAGGCGAGGCCTGCGAGCTTAACATCTCTGATTGGTGGAGCAGGAATAAGCTGATCCCCCGCTGTGATGGACTTGGTTTAGTACCTCCTAATCAATGGTCCTCTCTGAGTCTGATAGTGTGAATGTGTCTCTGTCAGCTCCTGGTGTTCCAGTTTAAAGAGTGACCCTGTAAAGTGGTGACCTTCAGCTGAACGTGTCAGTGGATTCCAGTTTACAACAGCTGTTCAAACACAGAAGAAGTCCTCTGAATGTATCTGTGTTTAATTTGATATACATGTCATAATCTCCTCATCAGATAAGGATTTAATCATCGGCTCATTTTTGAGCCCAAACACTGAACCCTGCCGTCTTCATGCTTTAGACGGGGGGACGCTCAGGCCGCTGTTTCTCCGCTCAAAACTGTTTGAGGCTTTGACCGGCTTTAGACGTCTTTCAAGTGTCAAAAAAATCCATCTGCAGTGACATAAAGCCCCATCAAAACCAGCACAGGCTGGATATCCTCCATGCTAACAGGCTAACTGCAGTGCTAAACAGCTGTTGTCTTACTGCCCTCTACTGGTCTGATGCTGTTTTGCATTTACCTTTATTTTTCCTTGTCCTGTTTTGAATAATCTACACGGCTCTTCGGCCCAGCAATCATAAAGCAGATAAACAACGGGCCACAGGAACTATTTAGTTTTTGGGGATGTAGCTTTAAGCAGTAACAGCTAAAGTTAAAGTTACTGAAGGCAATAAAATCAGAGCACTTTTAAGAATCTAAGAGGGAGTTAAAATTGAAGTGCTGGAAGGAGAATGAAATTTATTGTAATGTATTTACCACCAATCTCAGTTCAGGAAGTAGATGCCCTTTTTCAACTTGAGGGTTATAAACGGCAAAAATGATGGAAGAATCAGCAAAAAAATACCAACTGCATAAAATCCATGATCTTAACAGCAGCTACCAAAAATATTTAAAAATCAAAAGAGAAAAATAAATGTTTTTATCATTACCCTTGGCGCTCAGAAAAGAGAGAGCGGTTCAAGCGTTTGGCACATGGAAATGTGCTCTCATGTTTTAACAAATATCATGAGCCAATGATCCTTGTTTCTCTTTAAAGATGTCAGTTCTTTGGCACCGTTTCAACGAGTTTAAGAGAAATGATGAGGTGAGACACTCTGATATGTTCGGGTTTCCTCATTTTCAGGACGAGGAGGGAAACTAGAAATCTCAACTTGTGCAAATAAAAAGTTTTTTTATATGTTTTCAGGGGCAGAAAGAAATCTGCAAGTCAGAGGTTTCAGAGCTGAGGGAGAAAGTGAACCGCGGTGGTGAGGAGGTTAAAGCATCGATGGGGGGAGTTTTGATTGCTGTGGAGAGAAGAAATGAATAAAAGCACAGAAAGTGAGCAGTGCTTGAGATGAGATGAAACAGAATCAGACAGCAGAGAGGAGAGGGTCTGACAGAGGCTCTGGGCACATGATCAGTCCTGTACCAGAGTCTTGATGGATGGGTGCAGGTGATGAGGGCTGGATGATACCAGGCCACACAGGGGTCACTTGGAGTGCTGGGCCAACCTCTAATTAGACAGACCATCTTTGTGGGTTCACATTGGTGCAGTGCAAGAGTCTGTGCAATGCAACTCTGCAAAGTGTGCATTGCACAGGCACACATTCATAAAAGCAGATTAGCTGTTGTACGGTAACGAGGTAACATGAGGTAACAAGCCTATTAGACTGGAGACTCTCTGCAGAATCATTCTCATGCCCCACATACTGCACGTTGCTCTCCAGACCTCTCACTCCAGGATTGATCACCTCTAAAGTACGCCTTTTGTTCAGTGCGATGGTGGAGCTCCAGTTCATCTCTGGAGGGAGGAGGGGAAAAAAACGTAGCTCTCAGATAATCACAAGGCTATGCAGTGGAAAATCTGCAGGGGCCATGCAACACTTGGATGAAGAATGCAGTTGATGATGCTGCATTTGAGGACGAGTAACTGATGGAAGCGGATGCTGTTATATGCATCCTGTAATGGCAAAAACAGACAAACTGGAGAGCTTCTGCCTCCCTGGTTTGGTTGGACTTGTGGAATGGGGCTGGACCAGTGATTCTCACCCTCTGGATCACAGACTTGTTTTTTTAGTGGGTCAACGTGTATTAAAAAAAACCTGAGCTTTTATTTTGAAAGGTTTTGTTTCTGCAGCAGAGCAGTGGAAGTAATTCCCTGCAACGTTCATTGACATATGATTTTTACAATGTAGAAAAAGGTGTTACCATGGAGCGTGGCGTGTGATATTCTGAACTATCTCAGTTTCAAACTGCACCCCTTTTGGACCAAGCTGGTTCCAGGGCTGGTTCGGAGCTAGAGCCAGATGTAGCACCAGTTCTTTGGTTTTCCCCAGACTAAGCACCGGCTGCTGGCTCTCAAAACCGGTGCTTGGCAAGCACCAACTCTTTGCTGGGGCCAGCAGAAAGAACCACGTTACGGGCTTATGTCAGGGGGTGGGGGCGGGATTATTGACCAACCAAAGCAGAGTCAAAACACGAAAGAGAGACATTTTTAAAAAGACGAGGTTGGGGTAAGAGAGAAACAGAAGAAGAAGTTAAGTAAAACAATGGATTTCAAAGCAAAACAGCATGGCTGGCACCGGTTTGTGGAAAAGCAAACGGTTCTTAACCGGTTCGCACTTGAACCAACAGTGAACCGGCTCTAGCACCAGCCCTGGAACCAGCTTGGTCAAAAAGGGGTATCAGTAGCTGAACTAGTTGCAGTTCCAGTTGAGAACTACAGGCCTTAAGGGACTTTCCACTCGGTCTTGCTGGGGATCTTTGGATCCAGTATAGTAACTGATGTGCACTCGGGTCACATCAATTGAAGACTTGCTTTGCAGCATCAGTACAAAGAAAGGCACTATTTGGTGCAGCCTTTTCCAGATCGCCCTGGAACTACAGCTTCTGGTCAGGGTCTTCGCCCTGGCAGTGGTTGGACACCTCTTGAGGATTTGGGTGGTGGAATTAGGCAAAGACTGCCAGAAGGAGCCTTAAACTAGTAGAGCCACCCCTGGACCATGGCGCAGGTCGGCTCAGATGCTGCCCCTGGTGGGCTGCACCCTAAACTTCACCACTGTGTTTGGTCCAAGCAGAAAGACCTCATCCTTGACTTTTTTTGAGCATCATTGGGTTTACATTTGTTTGCTAAGCATTGGAAATGGTTTTTATATATCTTCAACTCATCTTGTCTGCTGAGGCTTCTTCACTTTTCCAGTTACTCAAAGCAGTTGTGGCTTGCAGAGTTTCCATCCCATCCTACTTGTAATCTGGCTGTAGTGAATTGGTTTTCTCACCCCTGCCAACTTCTGCTGTGTTATCTTGTTTGCCCTTTTGTTAATTTTGAACACAGAATGCAAACATCTGGCGTATTGAGTTTATGGCCCGAGTATTAAACCGCTATCACAGAAAGCATCCAGACATTCACTCTCCAATTCGTGTAGTATATCGCTGCTGGCAGGCAGAAGTGGAGAGGCTCAGAGCCACGGTGAATTCCTGCAACTCTGAAATTCAAATATATATCATAGCATCATGGAGAAGTGCTATGTAAAGGGATAACAGCTGCAAAGTAAAGGTGGAAAGATTGTTTTTCCTTTCTTCCCAGCTCATGTGTGAACTGCATTAACACTCAGCCATCTGCTTTAGGGACTAGGGAGTGCAAGGAGGCGTGAGTCGACAAGTCGGTGAGAGGAGCCTCCTTATCATTACGGATGATTCTGCAAACTAATTTGATGCGGAGGTCTACGTGCTCAGTGATATCTTCATTGTGTGCCACAACTCTGCTTATTCAGGGGATACTGGTGCCAATCTCTCCCACTCTTCTGCACTTTCACACTGAAACCATCTGCAAGGGAGAGTCGGTGCGTGTGAGTGAAGTTGGTGAATGTAAAATATGAGTTTGAGTGTGACTGTTTATGAGTCGTTGGGAATACGGCTGAGAATGACTGCCTGAAACTGAGGACGATAATAAAACACCTATCTTTTAAAGGTTATGGCACTAAAGTTTGGTTGATAAAACACAAACGATCGTCAATCTGTGAGGTTTTACGTCTGATTTTGAATTCTTGTTCTGGTGCACATTCATGTCTGCACGTGCTCAAGGAGAAACTAATGTAAAAAGCACATTCTCCATTTAAATATCCAGCTCACTTTGTCAGTTTTAGGCATCAGAATTCCTTGATAAAGCTTTCAAGTGATTTCAATAAATAGACAATTAAATCAGATCATGTTTGCACCATTTAAACCCACATGTGATTGGATCCAGAACAAGAGACATCTTTAATCTCTTGAAGAAACGTCCTTGGTTAAATATAGCAGCGTACGAGTCTGTTCCAGTGTGTGGTTCACAGTGTGCACGTGGGTACGAACGTGCGGCTGAGAGGCAGGAGCACTCAGGTCAGCTGAAAGGAGCGGACAGGGTCGGTGATGGCACAGGTCAAAGGTGACCCAGCTCTCTCTCATCGGCTGAGGTGTGACTTGAAAGGGGTCGTACAGGAGAGGAGAGGATCGAAGAAGACATCGAGGCTTGGTGAAACAGCCGCCTGCTCAAAAACTAGGGTGAGCAGTGAGGGCAGGGACGGAAGGACGCAACTTTATTACCAGATATGATTCAGTACCAGCGTCAGTGTCATCACATGATGAAAAAAAGGACAGAACACATGTTTTAATTCAGCACTCATGAGTTTGTACATGAGCCGGATGGGAAACACAAGTACAGATTTAGATAGTAATGTGGGGATGAGTTGATTCTGATTTTAGGGTGAGGGTCGAAAAAATTCCAGGAACTTTCGAGTTAGAAACTTTTTATGGAAATTTTCAGAAATTAAATTCCAGGAATTTAAATTAACTGCATTTACCTGCCAAAGAAACTGTCCGCATGCAATATTTCATGCACATATAAACAGACAGGAAGATGAAAGCTAGTATTAATAAACCAAGCTAGCTAGCTAGCAAAATAGGCTACATATTTATCTCGATTTGGAACTGAAAAAAAAATCTTTCTAAATAGCAAAGTTAGTGAAGCCAACAAGGTTAGCAAGCTATCATTACAGTTAATTTATTCACCAAAGTTAGCTAATTACTAACGTCTGATCTGGCTAAGCTTAGAGAAAACTGGGTAGCTAACAGGCTAGCTAGCCTCTAAAAATGATACATGATGAGTTTTTGTCAGATAGACTTAAATGTATCCTCTATTACTTAAAGTTAAACCAAACCATCAAATATATTGACCTCAGTGTGATCATCAAACCTGACCCTGACAGGACTTCTAGAGTCCAAGTCCAGAGATGTGGTCTCAGTGGAAATGCTGTAGGCTAACGAAGCAGAGACTGATGAGGATCAAACGTGCTGGGAGTTGTTTGCACATGTGATTCGTGGTACACAGTTCAATTTGCATTCAATCATGTTGTTTGAACCAATATCATTTTTAAAAAATTTCATTATTCAAGTTGAGAAATTTCATCTGATTTGATGGCAACAATACCCTGAAAATTTCCAATATTCCCGAGCTAAAACAACTAACCCTAACCTTAACCCTGGCATCTTTCAGTCTGTCCATTGTACGTTGGGGACAAAAGAACATTAGCCATACTGGTGCTGGTTTTGACCTTCCATGCAGCAGTCACAACGCCCACTGGTTCTTCTCTGACTGGGGACTACCCCTGATCTCTGGCGGGGATTCGATCTGTGACTTACTGAGAGAGGGAGCAATTCTTTACACATCACCCACCATTGCTGTTTGTAATGTTTAAACCAGGGGTCCCCAAACTTTTTCCTGCGAGGGCCACATAACTTTTCCCTTCTCTGATGGGGGGCCGGGGTCAGTTTGTGACAGAAAAAGTGTGACAAGTTTGGGGACCACTGGTTTAAACCCACACCACCAAGATGGTAGATCAGCAGGCCGTTGCAAAAGATCATAATCATGATCCTCTAACTCTAACCCCACCTCTTCTACTTCCTGTGTCAGCTGAATACAAGATCACAACATGAGCAGAAAACGGCACGTAAGACGTGGATGTAACGCCTTGCACCCGTCTTCAAAAATGATTTCTTAATACACTTCCAACAATCTTACTAAAATGACTCATAAAAGATCTCATTGTGCCGTCACAGGAGCTACATTCTAAGGATGGTATAAAGGTGGTTTTATTCTCAACAACACCGACACAAACAGACACAGACAAACAGTGCTGTCATATTTTCTGTTTTTTTAAATATTAACAATCCAGATGAAGGCACGACATCAGGTGCGGATTCAAAGAGGAGGGGGGTGGGGACTCACGGGTTGATACACTGAACTGCCGTCTGTGAGGAGTCTTACTTCAGAGAGTGAAGCTGTTTCACAGCAGCCTGTCTGGTTCAGGCCTCAGATCTTCCTCTGATCTCCTCACACTCTTTTAGAAACTTTCATGTGTGGACTGTACACTTTCCCCTTCACGGGATCATCAAAGGGGAGAAGTGAAACGGTGGCAGTTTTTTCCCCGGCAGCAGAATATACTTGTGTGTTCAGAGAGAAGGGCTTTTTTATTTCTTTATCTATCTGCACGTCACTTTATTAACATGCCCTCAACCTGAGCTGTTTAACATTTGATCAGGGAGACATGCTCAGTTTGCACATCACAGGCCATTGAGCAGCTCTCCACTCATTTTATGATAGAACAGTTCGGGTGTTTCTAACAGAGGCCCCAGTTTGACACTTTGGTTGACGTTGGTATTTAAGAGCTGAAGAAAGGTGGCGGTGAGGGGGGGGGGGTGGGGGGGGGGCAGCTTAATGGAGTAATAAATATGTGAGGGTATCTGGAGACGTCCTCTCCTCCGCTCCTCGCAGCAGTCTGCCTCTGGCTGTGTAAGAATCATCGGCACAGTTCATCATGTCGGACGCCGCGGAAATGATCAGCGGCATTATCGCATTCTGCATTTCAGTCAATACCTCAAGGGGGCAATACGTCTCTAATATATGTCAAGTTACGTGTGATTCATCGACGGTGGATGTCGGGTGAATACACACGCTTTCATCACGATGATATTTTTGTGGTGATGCAGCAGAGGAAGGAGACAAAAAGGAGCAGTGTAAAACCTCCACATCAAAGACATGCTGTAGAGTCTTTTAACACAGCACCGGGGTTTTTTGCCGCCCTTTTATGTATCTATGCACATGACTCAACTCTTACATGTCCAGGTACTCAAATTTCAAGCTTTCAGGAAGTCACACACTGCCCTGAAATCCAGTCTGCTGCTACAATCAGGAGAAACAAGACATTCTGTCCCGGAGCAAAGAAAGCAGGTCCATCATTACAGTATTTTGCATCATGATACATCGCCGCAGTCACTGGATGAATCTGCTCTAATTAACCAGGCTGCTCGCGTCTGTGTGGAAAACTTTTTGTCTGTGGGTTGCAGGCGCTGCCCGGTGAGGCATACCTTCTGAGATTTTCAGCAGCTGATAACGTAAAGCTAAACTCCTGCTTCCACACAGAGAGTATATCCAATCATATACGACAGCAACAAACGTCTCGCTCCCCATCAGCAGCCACACAAGACATCAAATGTCCCCCGCAGGAATAATCAAACCGCTTTGAGAGTGGGTTGCTGGGATTGCAGAGGGGCTCTTTCTGACTAAAAGGCTGTTGCGTTCTATGACATAAAATGTCTGCTGGTGTTGGGCCTGTCTAATGCCATCTGGCAGCTCCTGCTCCTTCAAAGGAACTGTCAGGTCTCAAAGGAAGGCTTTGATTAGACAGTACAGACACAAACACAAGCGAGCGCACACAGATGTGAGAGCAACACGTGGAGCGGAGGGGGAAAAAAAAAAAAGGGCCCTGAACATTTAAAGTTGAATTTTAACAGCAACGCAGAGCCTCACAGGTTGGCGAGTTGTTGTTCCGAAAACGGTCACGTCTAACTGATCCAGACCCACGGCTGTAAAGAAAGTCATGCTGGGCGGGCCGATTATATTTGTCATTTTGACCCATATCGGCATCGGCCGATAATAGGTCACTTCAAAACTTGGCAAAGGAAAGCTATTCTTAACTACTTTGCTTCGGTTAGCGAAAGTCCGCTAGCTTAATGCTAACATGAATGGAAAATCCCATTGACCGGCTAACGCAATTAGCATCCTTTGCTTTGCTTAGCGAAAGTCCATTAGCTTAATGCTAACATGAATGGAAAATCCCATTGACCGGCTAACACAATTAGCATCCTTTGCTTTGCTTAGCGAAAGTACGCTAGCTTAATACTAACATGAATGGAAAATCCCATTGACCGGCTAACGCAATTAGCATCGTGACGATCTCACAGTCTATGAACTTATTCTAACTTTCACAGCTTGCTTGGCTCTTGAAAATGATATTGTTATTGTTATTGTTTGAAGTTGAAAAAAAGAGATAAACATTTTAGTTGTATTGAAATTTTGAAACAGTTTATATACTGTAGAAAACTTAAGGGAGCTATTTATTTGTTTACATGTTTATTGACCTTTAGAAGACATGCTGCTGAGCCTGGAAAATGTTCAATAAACATGTGCTGAAAGGCATTTAAACAAAGTTAAGGATCAGAGTTTGTATTATTCAAAATTTTGATGTCAATATATTCACTTTTACTGCAAATGAATATCGGCTGCAAATATCGGTTATCGGCCCTGGAAAAAGCATATCGGTCTATCACTAATTTATATTCAGCGTCACACAGAATATTCATGTGACATCAAACAGTGAATCTCTCATAGTCATATTCTATGTTATAATTAAGAAAAGCATTCTGGGTAAAGCTGTAGCTCTGCTAAACAACTGGAGGAGGCTACAGAGAGAACTGCAGCCCCAAAGAGTCTTTTTAGACGAGGTACCCAAATTCTACGAGGTCTGTTTGAATCATTATGGGGTCATAAGAACAGTAAGAGAACGAGCTCTTTAAAAGAGCTCACACTGTTCTCCTGAGCAACTCACACTGACTGTGAGAGAGCTTCAAGCCCTTAAAGTCAGATCACAAGCAGCAGAGTAAGAAGTAAAAGGCTAAAGGCCGTAACCTTTAATTTCTGCAACCCTGCAATGACCACGAAAAATGCAATGACCCCACTCCTCGCTGCGAGCCTCAATGAGGTGAACACGGGCATAATCAGTCGCAAATATGTGTCGCGGTGCAGCTGATGCAAGTGCAAAGTAACACGGAGGAATCCGGGATGAATGTGGGAAGGAAGCCTGGAGGGACGGAGCGCTGAGGAAGCAGACGGCTGTAACCACAGAGCCGACCTCATGGACAAACATGATTAGCTTTCTGTTTTCTGGAAATTATGTGTCAGAGTGTGTTTACAAAGAATATGTGTGTGAACAGGCAGGTTTGCTTTGTGTATGTGTGTGTGTGTGTGTGTGTGTGTGTGTGTGTGCATTTCTGCTTGAGTAGGACAAGGTAATTACAGTTCAAATTGAAAGTAGAAATGAGGTTTCTACGCAGTTTCAGGAACAAAACAGGAGCTTTTGTACGGAGCGTTTCTTGATTTGTGATACTGTTTGCTTCTCCTGCTTTGCCTTTAGGAATAAAAGTTTATTGGTTCGCATTTTGAGCCAGACAAAAACACTTTGAAGTACAAAAAAAAAAGTTATGAAGCTCTTTCGTAAAGACCAGAATTGAAAAAAAACGTCTGAAATGATTTATTATGCACACAGAAATCTGACTTGTTTCCTGAAGCGGACGTAGCGCGGTGGATACCAGGGACCAAAACCTACAGATGAGTAATTCAGAAGAAGTTACAGCCTGAATTCAACTCAGTGTGTGTGATATGAGGGGCTCACAGCTTGACTAATAATGACTCAGATCCTCCAAATATGATATTTCACCCAAATGCGCCCTGAGCTTAGATCCAAGTTCAGATTATTCAATTTGTTGAGGGTTTGCAGATTGAATTTCAGCTCCTGATATTACAAAAAGAAAAACAAAACAAATATAGATGATGTTCCCCGCTCGGTCCGGATTCAGGTAGAATTAGAAAATGAGCCGTTGCTGTGAGAGGCAGTGATGTCACCAGGTGTCAAGACCAATCACAGGAGTCCGTCTCAGTCCTGCCCCCTCAAGGAAAGAAGGAGGCGGTCCTTAAAAAGACAGACCCACCGTTTATGTTTATGCTTTCAAAGATCATCTGGCGTTCAAAGATTTCAAAGTTCCTCAGCATGCTTTAAAAGCTTCAGGAACAGATGGATGACATCACAGAGACCACATCCAAATTTTATAAAGTTCAGACCTTAGTCTGTGTTTTTGTTACGTTGTTTACATCTGGTTCGGTCTGTTATGGTTTCACTCTGTCATTATTTCAAACAGACTAACAGAACTCATGACGAACCTACGTGATACCGTCATCGACTGCGTACTTTGTGTGTCTCTGTGGTTTCCACTGATTGGTCGTTTGGCCGGCGGCCGTCTGACGTCAACATGTTGAGCAGGAATTTAATTTTGTCAACAAGGCGTCCCTTTGAATCGAACACTGGATTACACCAGTCCAATTCACTAATACAGTGGTTCTCAAACTTTTTACACCAAGTTCCACCATGATGACTGATGTTAATCATGTAGTGCAGTCAGCCTGAGTGTTCAGCTACATCTGTGCACAGTTCAATAATGAAGTGGGGGGTTTATACCTAATGAGTATATTAATTATTTCAAATAATATAAATACACAGTTTGAACGTTAAAACTGTGCTAAAAAATCTGTAGCATAAAATTGATTTCAAATGTTCCATTCACCTAAAAGTGAAACAAAAAGTATACACAAATAAATGTACAAAAACTGTACATGAATCCAAATTTGATGCAGTTGGAGTCATTTTCTCACCCATTTATACCGTTTGCTGCTGCTAGCAGATGCTGTGTTGATCTGACTGGTGCTAAAGGCTCGACTGTTTGCACCTTTGCTCGGCTCGCTCTCCTCTTTGAATGATTCTCCACCCAATCAGCACTTTTCTTCCTGGATTAAAGCCGTGATATAAGTCTCATAATTTGGCCACCTTCACCCTCAACCTCTTGCTAATGCAGCCTTAACGCCACACGTTGTAGATACTGGTCTATGTTAGCAGCCGTAGCTTTATTTACAAAACTTCAGCTGACATTGACGTCACGTTAATGAACGTTAACGGCTCAAATAAACATATAATTTTAATTTATTGTATTTATTTTTAATTCCTCCACGTACCACCAATGGGAGCCCAAGTACCACCAGTGGTACACGGACCACACTTTGAGAAAGGCTGCACTAATACACTTGAAATATCTGCTACACTTCGTACTAGCTGTGGACACGTGGAAAAGCTGTTTTTTTGTTTTATGTGAAATATCCGTTTATTTCTGTTCACTAAGTGCAGTATCAGTTTAGTACCTATTACTTATCGGTCACTCCTGGTACTTACCACTTATTTGTATTTCATTTTATTGCTTATCTTATTGTTTATCTTATCACTTATTTTATTTTCATACTCCTCCTGTACTGTGTAAGAGCAACGGTCACACTGAATTTCCCTCTGGGATTAATAAAGTATTTCTGATTCTGATTCTGAATAAAATCTCCATCATATTATTGATGTTTTTATACCACCAAAAGCGACGACTTGAGGAATTGTACATAATGCTGATCCCAGGTCGTCTTATGACGTTTATAATTAGACGACAACTTTATCGTCGTCGATGGGAAAGAAGGAGAAAGTGTGTCATCCTGTGATTGGTACGAAGGTCAGAACCTTTCAAAATAATGCTTCCACACTGGGCATGTACCAGACCGAGACCACCGCTTTCAGTCGGACCAAGGTCCAACTGTTTGGTTCGGGTCAAACAGAGAAGTCTGAAAGTTCGGACCAAACGACGTTGGTGTGAAAGCTCCGTGATGAGTTTCTTCTGCAGACGATCACGATTAAAGCGTGATGAAAACACGCGAACTTTCGGAAATCAAAATTGAAATTCGATGCACCTACAATCAGTGCTTAGAATAAAAAAAATATGTCCTAAAATTTTCCTGACAAATAATCAGAAAAAATAACCTGACCCAGGATCCCGTTTGCAGCGTCTTGAAGGTTTTATTCAACACACGACAAACGGCGCACATCTCTGAATGAACCTCGACACACCGTCACCGTGGAAACGAACTACATCCAAAGTCCTTTTGAATCATTTTTAACTCGAAATGTTTGTGTGACTTTAACGTGCATGTTCTGCCAAATTTCATCTCGGGGCAAGAAAACAAACACCTTAAAAAAAAACAACCTGGCAGTTTATGAGTGAATCTGGAAACCGTTTAATGACACGACGGCTTCGATGGAATAAAACGGAGTCGTGGTAGATCCCAGAAAAGGAATGAGGGCACTGAAACTGTTCTGATTTCAAGTTTTGTAAATATAGATTTGACTTTAACCAAGGAACCTTAAAATATGACAGTTATGAAAATAGAAAGGACTTTTGTTTTAAAAGAAATCACATGGACGTTGTTGAAACCATGAAGTGTGTCCTCCCTGATTTCACAGAGAGAAGGTGACGTTTTCTGCTCGTTGGAGACAAAGCTGACAAACCCTGCTGGTCTCCACAAGCTTCCAGGTCTTTGGGGATTTAATTCTGGCTCCTGTAACCGAAAAATCCTCTCGAAAAAGGGCCCAGTGTTAATTTTGTTTAAAGGTTAGCCTGGAGAGCATCCAGCTGGACAATAGTGGCTGTGCGATGGAGAGAGAGGGCGGAGTGGGAGCAGATGAGGGAGCGAGGGGGGAGGATGTTAAGAGGCATCCAGGGGTGAGGGGGGGGGGGGTGACGGCCCTCTTGGGCGAGGTTAGAGCCGGGAGGCTCTTCAGCCGGCAAGCCGAGTGTGAAAAGCACAAACTGAAAGTTCACTTTCACATTTAGCATGACATTAGCATGACACACAGGAAAACACAGCTCAACATGCGCGTGATCTTTCAGCCTCTCATCCGAGACGTGGGTTACTCTTCTGGAAACGAGGTGAGAGAGAATTCAATATCCAAACGCTGCGTTTTTCACTGTTTTTCACAACCAGCTCCACAAACAGACCGAACCTCACGTTCTCCTGGTGAGGCAGCGAGCAGACACTCAGTACGACGCCTGAAAAGGCACATTTTTAACTTAATCCTGTTAGAGCCGAGGCTCCCGCTGACCTCTTCCTCGTCAAAATAAAACCGTCTCCGCTTCTTCCCGGACAATGAGTTCAAGAAGTGGTCACAAATCGAGCACATCTCTCGGTGGCTGCTGTCATCTAAAGTGGCAGAAACCCATCACACAGGAGGCTGCTTTTCTGTCCTGATGTGTTTTTAGAGGAGAGGGTTCAACGTCACTGAAGCTCAAAATATCTGCACTGCATCACCCTGTTGGGTTTTTTCCTTCCTGATTCACAGAAATAATACATGCAACTTCACACGTACCGTTTTCCCTCCTTCAAACCGAAGAATGAAATAAAATCATCCTCTGATTTCAGGTTTTATAAAACTGTACAAAGACCTGAAACATTTGAAGCCGTTTGTGGATCCAGTAGAGCTTCTCTGAGTTTGGCATCCTCTGTTCACTCCTTTCTGAAACATAATTGACTTTCTCTCCTCCCTCCTTTAGTCGACTCAGTGCTGCACCGTAAAAACAATTCATTATGGTCGCTGCACCTCAGTAATCCATTCTCAGCGGCTGACGGCTGAAAATGGAATTGTGTTTTCCCAAAATGAAATTGTGTAAATGTTGAGTGTCAGAAACCGTGTGGTCACTTTGATGTCCTCAGTATCCGCTTCATGATGTGCATCAACCGACGACTAACAGACGAATCCTGAAATCTGGACTCAATCGGTGAAATCAGGAACACGTGAGCGATGCACTGATGAAATCTGTTGATTGCATGTGTTGAATGATCTTCACTTTAAAGAGGCTGTGAGGACTGTGGTGATGACATGACTCTTAATAAGGTGTGTTTGTTTTGAAATAAATGGAGATCAGATCTTCTTTTTAACACTACTTTTCTTTGATCAAGACAACTTTTTACCCGGTCTGTCTCTGTGTGTCAGCCCTGCGATTGACCGGCGACCAGTCCCGGTTGTCCCCCTCCTCTCCCCCTAAGACAGCTGGGACAGGCTCCAGACACCCGCGACCCTCAACAGGATAAGCAGTATAGAAAATAGCAACTTCAACGTGCCGTAAATCAATACGATGCTGTGCAACCCGATCAGGAAGCTAAAATATAGCATTCAGAGCTAACCTTTATTGGTGCTGCTAATCTCATTTTAAGTTGTGGATTAGGATCAGGCAGATATCTAGAAGAGAGATCACTCAGAAAGTCCTCGCAGGAACTTCTTCTAAAGTAGCCTCAAAACTGAAAAAAGTTGAAAACGAGGACCCAGAGGAGCAGGTTGAGGGGTTTGATTTTTGTCCAATCTGTTTATTTGTTTCCGTTTGAAGTGCTGATGTAACTCATACTACGACCAGCAAATCACTTGATTCAGAAACTGTCACCTTTTTGACGTCTGCAAAGATTAGGCTGGACAAGATAAGACCAAATACAGCAGCCGCTCACCAAACGTACACACTACGAGATTATCCAGCTGATTATGAGCCTGAACGGCCTCTCATCTGATGTTCCCACAGCGTGAGGATCTCACCTCCCCTCATCCACATCAATAAGAAGTCATACATATTAAACACGTTGAATATTTACCATCAGGTATCCTGTTGTGTTGGGGGACCCCAAGGACAGTCGAGCACGCACTCTGTGATGTCACGTGGGAGAAATCTGTAGCCAATCAGGAAGCTAGCTGACTGTAGGAGGAACTTCTAAGCTTCTACAAGTGAAGGATTCACTGATGTCAGGAATGGAAGAGCAGCTCTTTGATTTGTGGTGACACCCTGATTTCTCCTGTTCCAGGAGGCAAAGACGATAATGATTCTTGGGGACTCGTAAGGACGCGGTGAAACCAAGCACCTTACTCCCAGCACCATGTGTTTTTGTCGCTCATGGTTATTTAGCTTTTGTTTCAATGACATCCAAAGGATTTTCTCTGCCTCAGATCAATGTTTTTTCATAGACCACCTGGATCCTGTCTCTTTAAAAGTCAATCTCTAATGGTTTATTGAGAAATTTGAGAGAAATATGATAATTCTTGTTAGCTGAGACTGCTAATGGGAGGCCGTCAGAGGCTTCTGGCTAATGAAACCCTATTTATGGGTCCAATGGTTCCCCATGTGGACAAAAAAGTGTATATATATATATATATATATATATATATATATATATATATATATATATATATATATATATATATATATATATATATATATATATACAAGTATATATATATGTCCAACGAAATATTACGACCTTTTTTTTTTGGTGGCGACTTTTTTTTGGGGCCAGGCAGTGTATATATATATATATATATATATATATATATAAGTATGTATATACGTATACATACATATACATACATATATATATTCATATATATATATATATATATATATATATATATATATATATATATATATATATATATATATATTCATATATATATATATATATATATATATATATATGTACAGCCATCATTCACATGTGTAATGTCATTTATCATTAAAGGGAGGCTGTTTTTTTTTCTAAAACTGACTGAAATTCTTCATATCTGATGCCTTCAGGCTGTAAGAATTATTCATAAAGTCAGATACCTGGATCACACCAACCACTGATGTCCTCAGTCAAACCTACTTTGATTTTCTAATATTGTTGAATATCAAACAACAATAATCCTGAGTATAAACACCTGGGTGTCTTGATCAGTGACTCCCTCACTTTCAAGCAGCATATAGAGAAACTTCTGAAGAAGCCGAGGATAAAACTGGGTTTTTACTTTTGAAACAAGCTGTTTTTCTTTTAATGTTAAGAAACGACTTGTTGCTGCTCCCTTTCTTCCAGTGTGAGATTATGGAGATATTTTGTGTATGAATGCCTCTGCTAAATGTCTTCATATGCTTGATACTGCAAATTTTGCTTCTCATTGACACACCACTGCCAGTTATACTCTAGGGTTGGATGGTCTTTCTCAGGTTCTACTCATTCCGTTCTCAGAATGACATGTTGCTTTCTGTTCCATATGTCCAAACTGAACAGGGCAAAAATAGGGTCTTTGTTTGCTCTGCTCATTCAGCCTGGAACATGTTGCAAAATAACTGGAAGCTAACTGGGTTCGTTTCTTTGAGATCTTTTAAATCTAAACTGAAAACACTCCAGGCCCACTCCATTACATGGACTTGTTTTTTTTTTTGTGATTTTCCTGCTTTATTTTTTTATTTATTTTAATTGTATTTTATCTGTTGGGGTTTTATCTGTGTCTTTTGTATCTATGTGTTTTATTTGCTGCTGCCTGTCTTGTCCAGGTCTCCCTTGAAAAAGAGGTTCTTAATCTCAATGGGATCTTCCTGGTTCAATAAAGGTTAAATAGAATTTTTAAAACAAAGGCAAAATACCATTTTCCACATGCTAATATTCAAAGACTGTTTAGAGGACTTGATGGGGGGGCAATATTTTAAATCTAAAACATTTGCTGTACAAACATGTCGATTTATTATCTAATTTTTTTTTAAAAAAGGAAGCTGAGTGGATTATTATTTATTATTTAACGATGGAGAAGGGGTGGGAATCAAGAAGTTTTACTTCCTTTCGCTCCTTTTTGGAAATATAAAAGAAGTTTAATCTGTGATTTAGGTTTATTAAATGGTTGCATTCCATTCCTGTGACTTTTACCAAACTGAACCAGGCGTTTGAAAACTGGAGAAAAACAGCTCAGACCCCCTCCATGAAGACTCTCCTGCACCTGTCGCCCCCTCAGCTTCAGCTCCTGCCACTGAACCTCACAGCAGCGTCACCTTCACAAGAACAAGGCTCTGTGTGAGCTCCAGGTGTTCAGGACGTGGAGGTAGATGAGACGTGACATAAACAGTGTCATTACTTGGTCTCCACCTCCACCTGCGACTTATCAAGGTAGACCCACGCAGCTTCAGGAAGCTTCATAAATTAGCTCCGGCGCTCTCTGCGCCAAGCTTTCCACGCTAGCTGTGATTTCTCACCGTACACCCACGTCCAACCTCTCCGCAGTACGTTTCCTGGTACAACCTCCAGCAGCATCTCTGAATTCAACTCATCCATGCTGATGTGAAAAAACGCCAACAATCCCCCATCGGCACAGGTCTCCAACTCACCTCTCGTCGCCGTGACGCCCAGCAGCTCTGTTTGATCTTCCAAACCACGGCGGCCACCAGGAGCAGGGACAGGAAGCAGCTGTGGACGCACAGAGAGAAGAGTCAAAAGAGTCGTTTGAGACTAATTACGAAGGAGGAGAAACGACAGAGTGGGAGCCTTGGGAACATCTGAAATCACATTCATACCCAGGACGTGCATGGCTGTGTGTATCACTTTCTGTCATGCATAAATAAATCCGCTGGTGTTGATTTTCCTCCTCAAAGTCATGCATATTCATGTGTGTCCTGGTCTGTCAGAGCTTGGCAGAAGAGGTGATTACAGCCCACAGTGATCTGAATTATTATTTAATGAGCTACAGGTCTGAACCTTGTGGGGGAAAAAAGTCATGAGCTCCACCAGGACGTGTCGGCCTGCTCTGGAAAAATCAGAGACTAACATCTTTAAAAATAAAATGAAGATGCAGGCAGTGATGGACAACACATTTGCTAAGTGGAAGGAAAAGGGTATAACAGCTATGTATACACTGATAAGAGAATAAAAGGTTTAAAACTTTTGAGAAACTTAAACAAGAATTTGAGCTTGAAAATGGGGACCTTTTAAGATATTTACAACTCAGACATTTCTATGGCACAGAAATAAGAAAAGAAGTCCCAACTGAAAGTAACGAGGTGATTGAAATTCTGATTGGTGCTCACAAAAGTACCCCTTCAAAGATTGTTTCTAAACTTTATAGAAGTCTACAGAAACAGAATGGAAGCAATACTTTCTATGTTAAGACCAAATGGGAACAAGAATTGAATATCAACTTGTCAAAGCGTGAGTGGCCTTTCTATTTGTGAAACACAACTGTCGTCCACATCTTCCAGAAGGTGGAGGGAATTTGGGTGGAAAAATGTTATACGATTTTTTGTCACACCCCAAATGAAAAATAAGCAACTTGGTACTCAGCAGCGACGTTGGAGACAGTGTGGGCAGTTCAATGTCAATCAGTCACATATTTTCTGGTTCTGTGTAAAACTGCGTACATTTTGGGATAATGTCATCCAGTCTTTGGAAGATATCCTTGGTTATAAGATCCCTAGAGACCCCCGGATTGTTTATTTGGGCATGATCCCTAATGATTTGATCCATAAAAAGGAGATCTACCTCTTTAAAATTCTGATTCTTGCAGAAACTGGCTGAAAAGTGATCCTCCAAGTCCAACACAGTGGTTGGCCATAGTGGAAGAACTATATTCAATGGAAAAACTGACTTATTTCTTACGGACTAAAGCCCGGACCCATGATCAACGCTGGAATAAACGGACTGATTACAGGAACAGAAAGACTGGCTGTGATGTCAACTGTGTGGAAAAGTATTAATGGGAAAAAAAAAAAGCTATAGATATTGAGATGAATCCCCTCACCAAGTTTGTTTGT
This sequence comes from Labroides dimidiatus, assembly GCA_030710495.1. Taxonomy (NCBI): domain Eukaryota; kingdom Metazoa; phylum Chordata; class Actinopteri; order Labriformes; family Labridae; genus Labroides; species Labroides dimidiatus. The sequence continues at coordinate 2,290,727 of CM061156.1, forward strand.
TTGTGTATGTTCTGTTTGTTAATATTGAAAAAACTGAATAAAAAGTTAAAAATGAAGATGCAGGAGATGACCCATAAAGCTTCACTTTCTGGTAAACAAAAGCCTGCTTGAATTCAAAATTGGTCCACTTGATGATCATTGGTCACATGATACAGAGAAACAGGAAATGCATTAAAAGGAGGCGGCTAGACTCCAGGGAATTCAGCGTTCGCCTCAGTTCACTCCCACACCTTCACCTCTCGTATTGTTTTAATATCACAAACATTCACAAACATGAAGGTTTGTTTTACGGCTTTAATTTCACTCTGGATGTTTATCCTCCTCTGAGTTGACAAATAAGACGCCGCTCTCTCACATCTTGATATTTTTTTTCCTTCTTCCTCGCTTTCATTTCCACTCTCTCTTTGAGCTACGCAGGATTTTTCATTTTGCTTCAGCATTCAAAAATGTTTTTTTTTTTTTTTTTATATTCCTCCTCTATTTTCAGCCCTTTCAACATTTGTGCAAATCAAATATAAACAGAGTCGGTGCAGTCCAAATAAAACTGCCTTGACGTGATGAAGGTAGGAGTGACACGTCTTGGCGAGGTGGTTTGTTAGCAGTGTCACAGTGTGTGTGCGTGAGTGTGTGTCCCTTAGCTGCCTTCGCTCTTGCACTTAGAGAGCTGTGAAGACGACTGAAAAAAAAACAAACCGAAGCAATAAAGACAAAGATGGAGTGTGCACGTGTGTTTCTGTGCGTCTGGCAAATACATCAGACACGATATCTTCCTGGATCTGGACTTCATCCCCTGCCTGTCGCACCGTTCCTTGATTCAGCGTTCCCGAGGCTCTCTGGCCCAAACTTCCAACGTTGAAGCTCGCGTCAGTGTTGGCAGCTGGCTATCAGCAGCGTGATGGCAAAATGCCTAAACCTCAGTGAATCCAAACATTGTTTCTGAATTTCCTGGAGGGAAAACATCCGCTGTAAAAATAGAAATTTGCACGCTGGAGTCTCCCGTCATCTCTGATGGCTCAATTCTGACGAGTGAACACAGAAACCAAACTCCAGCCTCGGACTGGAAAACTGCACTGATACGAAACCATAGCGTCAAAATGAGGAGAAAGAAATACTGATTATTTTTTTGTTTTGGACAACTTTCCCATAATGCATCACCTGAAAAAAGACAGGATGGAACCAAACCAAAGAGAGCAACGCCCAAAACTGTAAAAAACCAAAATCATTCCATTTCCTGTCCAACCCGCTGTGTTAAATACTCCATTCTGATTGGTCGAAAAACCAACATCAAAAGCAATGCCGGGTACAATCAGATCACATGACACACATCAAATCGACCTGCAGGAAAGAGCCAGGCCCGTTCCACGATAACGAAGCATTAGCCCTGACTCCACACTTTCTCGCTTCAGCGTACATTTGCCAAAGCTGCCACGGGAGCACAAACACTTAAGACAATGATCTCACCCTGTTATCTGCTGCTGGCTTTGACGGGCAGTTCAGTATTTGCTGCTCTCTGCTCGTTGCAGCAGCAGCAGTCAATGGAAGATTGCCTGAATTGACCTGTTGTGAACCCGGTTTCTTCCAGCTGAGTCCGTCCTCAAAGAACGACGTTTCTTTCTCTTGTGTTCACACTTGGTTTCTTCTCTGGTTTAATACGTCAGGTATAATACACCTGAATTAGCTCTCTTTAGGGGTTTGACATGGATTTAATTAGAACTTCAAGTTGAAGCATATATCCTCCAGACAGACGAGCCCACCATCCAAGGCCCTCGCAGATTTTTCTCCAAAAAGTTATACAACCTTTTGATTTCCATTCTGAAAGCCTCTGCCCATTTTCACGCTGACTGTGATGCATTCAGATCTTTATTCATCGCCCATATACCACCCGCCCCTGCCCACCCTCGGTGACTCTTTTAAGTGCGATCCATTCAAAAAAAAAAAAAAAAAAGAAAAAAAAAAGAAGCCTTATCTCTCCAGGCTGAAGAGGACTCTTTAAGCGAGCCATCCGTTCAGCCATCTTATTGATCTGGCTTCCTGCTCGCTGCTTAAAGAGCGACACGGCGCTGATGAACGACCCGCGTGAATAGATATCAGCCTCGCATCAAAGGCCCTCCTGCTTAGCAGGGAGGGAGGGGAAATAAGGGGGAGAGAGACAAAGGACGGGAGGAGAAGGAGAGGGACAGCGACGGTGAAGGACGGGATGATAAAGGCATGGAGATCAAAAAGCGTCAGCTAGAGACAGAAGCATGGAAAGAGCGGGAAATAAAGACAAAAAGAATGTAGATGGATGTGGAATAAGAGAGAGAAAGGAGGCAGAGAGTAATCTGAAGGGGCTGCTCTCGGTTTTTAAACACCAGAGGTCACAGCGGCTCACTTGTTTACACTTTCGGACTGATGCATCAACACCTGGAAGACGAGGACACCAAAGTTCTTCCTCTAAGACCACAACAGCAACCACTGCTTCCTCTCCCTTGACTTGTGCTGGATGGGAAATCAATGTAGAAGGTCTGCTGTGGCCCGGATCTACATCTGTAACGCACCAATCAGCAGACTCGACACCAGCTAGTCTTAAAATAGCCCTCTAACATCTCTGTCAAGGTCGTGGCCTTCAAAAGATTGCATGATGACGTTACAGTAAAAACCGAGCGCAGCTTCAGGCCTCGTTAGTCAAATGACATTCCGACAGGAAAACAAGCCGAAAGGCAGAGAAAGTCAGGAAAACCGACGTCTAAACTAAAGAAAAAACAGTGGAATATTCATTTGATTGTAAATCCATTAGACTTTAATGGGATGAGCTCATCTTTAAGGACGGGTTAAAGAGGTTCAGCGGTGCAGGCAGTCTGTGCCCTCAGGGCTCACACAGGAGTGAGCGCCTGCAGCTTTGATTACTGCGTCTGTGAGAAGCTATATCACACTCTCAAACGTCGTTACACAATTTCTCTAGATGCTCAAATTATTTGTTAGACTCAGATTTCAGTCCCCCCCCTCACGCTCCGATCAAATTCAGCCCCGCTTATTTGTTTATTTCTGCTCTCAGAGGACGACACGCAGGCTTCGTCAACTTAATGTTTGTTTATTGCGTAAAAGTAGTCGAGTTTGAAATTCACTTTGTGAGAAGAAAGGACGTGTGTGCGTACCCGGTTCTGCAGTATGACTTCTGTAGAGATGAAGAGGGGCCTCGCACCGTGATGAGCACACAGGAGGGGACAGAGATGAGCCGGCAGCTGTCTGTAACATTTCCCCCTTCTGACTGTGACTTTAACCCAAAGTCAGACCGTCGTTGGAACAAACTGAACGTGATGTGTTTAAGAGGTGATTGCTACATGTGTTATAGTCTGAACAGGCCTGTTTCTGCACACCTGAGTGGAATTAGCATCCGATTTGTACAACAATTAAAAAAAACAGCATGTCTCAGACTAAATATCGCCATCATTTTTAGTCTTCAATTTGATGTCAACTCAGATGCCGATTATCGGCAAGTCTTGGCAAAGGAAAGCTATTCTTAACTACTTTGCTCCGGTTAGCGAAAGTCCGCTAGCTTAATGCTAACATGAATGGAAAATCCCATTGACCGGCTAACGCAATTAGCATCGTGACGATCTCACAGTCTATGAACTTATTATAACTTTCACAGCTTGCTTGGCTCTTGAAAATGATATTGTTATTGTTATTGTTTGAAGTTAAAAAAAAGAGATAAACATTTTAGTTGTATTGAAATTTTGAAACAGTTTATATACTGTAGAAAACTTAAGGGAGCTATTTATTTGTTTAAATGTTTATTGACCTTTAGAAGACATGCTGCTGAGCCTGGAAAGTGTTAAATAAACATGTGCTGAAAGGCATTTAAACAAAGTTAAGGATCAGAGTTTGTATTATTCAAAATTTTGATGTCAATATATTCACTTTTACTGCAAATGAATATCGGCTGCAAATATCGGTTATCGGCCTCCTTCACGGCTAATAATCGGTATCAGCCCTAAAAAAAGCATATCGGTCTATCACTAATTCTTTGTTCAGAATTCAAATAATTTTCAATCTATTTTGTTTATAAATCACATTTTATAAACTGAATGTTTCCAAAGAGCTGACCATAAAAGACTGATTAGAGATAAAACAATAATTATACAAAAACAAATAACATAAAGAAAATCTACTAAAACAGGAGATAGTAGTGCAAGCATTAAATATAAATATTTAAAACAGTAGAAAAAATCAAATGATTTAAAAAAAAAAAAAGACGCAAAGAATAAAAATGGGTCTAAAGACGGGGCTTAAAACACTCCACTGTGGGGGCCAAAGTTAAGGGCCGACCACAGAAAACGTCTGCGACCCCCCCCGGTTTTAAGTCTTGTCTTAAGCCCTGTTTACACGACTACCTTTCACTCGAAAATGCAAAAAACACAGAGAAAAAAATCTGCGTTTACACGGAAACTGAAAACGCTGTAGTACGTATAACAGGCCTGTAGTTGGCGATATAACTGTAGAGTCATTTGGTAGCCCTCCACAGAAGAAGAGGAGCGCTGATCATCTGGCGTACAAATTAAATGCGTCTTATCTGTCCGGTTCACACACGGCATTAAAAGTTCCAACAACGGAGCGTGACATCAGCGTTTCCACTGAAACACTCTGGCTTACTGTTTACATGGCAACGGTGGCTGCAGCAAATTAGAAAAATTCCACTCTGGAGGGCGTTTCAAAAAGTTACATTTTAGGTCGGCTACAACACCGTTTCCATGTAAACAAGACGCCGAAAAGCAACAATACTTTTGCGTTTCATCCTAAAACTGTTCTCGTGTAAAAGGCACATTAGGCACCGTGAGCTGGAACTGGCCCTCGGACCTCAGGGAGCACACTGGTGAATAAATCTGGATGAGGTCTGAGGTGTACTGTAGGGTCAGTCCATTCAACGCTTTAAAAACAAACAATAAAATCTTAAAATCAATCATAAAATTAACAGGAAGCAAGAGCAAAGACGCAAAATCTGAGGTCACATGTTCACATTTTTTTGGGGTTCCTGTTAAAAGTTGTGCTGCAGAGATCTGGACTAACTGTACTGTAAGTTTAAAGGTGTATTACAGTAGTCCAGGTGTAAGATATCAAAGCCTGCACGATCTGTTCGAAGTGCTTAAAAGACAAAAATGACTCGACTGAGAGGAGACGAAGGTGATTAAAGCCTGATTTAATGACTGCGCTGATCTGTTTGTTGAGTTTCCCACCTGTTGCTGCTCTGTGCTGCTCATACTGAACACTCACCTGACTCAGTCCTCACTTCACCTGCTCACAGCACTCAACCAAACAGACTCTGAACCATCTGCTCTACTTGTTACCTGTTTTTGTTAAAAAAAAAAAAAGTCTTTTTTTTTGTTTCACTGGTGTTCATGTGGTTGCAGGTAGCCTGGAGGGCAACAGCACACAACACACACTGCACAGAGATCAGTCTCCATTCAAATCCACCCTGTTATTGATCACGTTGAGAGTGTTTGATGCAGCTTCAACCTGCCTGAGACGGTTAGAGCTGCAGAACTCTGATGGCTCGTTCCAGCCAGGCTGCATTTATGGTGAAAACGTTTGAGGAGGGGAGACATGAAAACTAAAATCACCTTTGAGATAAAGTACTTACAAAGTATGAGATCTGTTTCTGTCTGCTCTGATATCAGACGCCTGTCATGAAATGTGACTGAATACGTTTTCATGAAGTCTGACGGCAAAAAAAGATCGAATCGACATCACATCAGCTGACTGCACTCGGTGACAGATCAAAAACCACTGAGGCTCTTTATACAACCATGGAGTGATGATACATTATTGTAGGATCTGTCAGGTACTGGATGCACCTGCCTGAACTGTTCCAGCTTGTGTTTTGGGTACAACGACATGGACCCATCTTTGTTTTTCTGACGTTTGAAGCTTTTTGTGCCATAACTCAGCAGGAAACATGTGGGAAAGGTGCTGCAGGTGTGATTTGAACCAGGGCCTTCCACTTGAGGGAAATATTAAGCTGTATTATCTATATTTTTGTGCATTAATCAATAATAATGTATTAATTTGTGTATTTAGAGATGGTTGAAAGCTCCTGGAAGGCTACAGATCATCCAGCATGAAGGAAGAATCGACACCATTAATATGACGGGTTCATTTTAACGCTTTAATAAATGATTAACCTTGTTTATCCATGTATAATATAGCTTTTTTAACTTTGCAGCAATAGAAGAAAGTCTGTGTTAGTGTCTTGTTTTTGAGAGTGCACGAGTTGATGTGAGAGAAAGGAATGCAGCTGCAGGACCGGAGCTGAAGGGTGTAAAACCGTCTGCCTTTAAATCATGGAGCAGGAAGAGCCTGGTACCAGAAACATTCTCTGAGAAGGAAGGATAAACATCGAGGAGGAAACCGTCTCAGACCAGGAAATGAATGTCTAGATTAGGTGGAGCAACAAGTACAATAGTGGGTCCAGCATAAGATAGGGGGTTCTTCTCTGAAGGACGGCTCCAAGACTTGTATCAGGGCTGTTAGGGAGAGCTAAAGAAGAACCCAGAATTCTTTCACACCTTCTTGATCCATTGTTATCATTAAATTTGGCACAGACTGAGCACTTGGCTGTCTCCTTCAAATTCTTCCATCCACTTCATGTGTTCTGGGCGGGAAATGGTTAAAGGTAATTAAAAGTCAGATTCTGTGTTTTATAAAAATTGATATTTTTCAGGATGGTGAAAAAGGTGACCATTTCCAACACACTCCAGGACCAGCCTCATAGGTTGGCCTTGACGAATCATCTTTCACCCAGCCGACAGTATCCAGGAAGTAAATGGTAAATGGACCAGTACTTATATAGCGCTTTTCTGGTCTTACCGACTACTCAAAGCGCTTTACACTGCTAGCCTCATTCACCCAACCACACCACATTCACACACTGATTCACCGGTTTTTAAGCTAATCAAACCATCAGCTATATCTAACATTCACACCACATTCATACACCACTGAACAACAGTGGGAGCAACTTGGGGGTTCAGTGTCTTGCTCAAGGACACTTCGGCATGTGACTGCAGGAGCTGGGAATCGAACCCACAATCTTCTGATTGGGCGAAAACTCTACCACTGAGCCACAGGAGGTCCCAGGAAGTCCTTCAATGTGTATTCTATTTGGGGTGTTCTAGGCCTTTGTTTAAAAGGACAGCTTAGGGAGGGAGAATGACACGCACCAAATAATGTAGGGACTGGGAATACATCCAATGACCAGTGTGACGAGGTCTCAAGCCTCTGTACATGGGGCGCCTGCTCCACCACCCGTTTAACAGAAAGCCTGGACCATGACGTCCAACATCTGTTACATATTTCCACTGGTCCGGAGAAAAAACACAACCTCTGATGTGCGTTTTATAGAAACAACTTGAAATTTAAAAACAAAGTGACAGCAGCGGTGGAGGCTTCATGAAAGGAAAACAGCATGTTTTAATGGCTGTGCTAACAGATAATATAAAGTGCTGTATATTCACTTTCCAGTGCCATCAAGAGCTGATGGTGATACAGAGTAAATCTGGGTAATCAGTTTGAAAAATAAGCAGGTTTAACTTCCACAAAGTTCCCTGAGAGCAGCCATATGCTCTCTTCTGCGTTGATGTGTTCTCTTTGAAGAGTGCTTATTTCCAAAAACTGAAATCTGTCCAATTCAACCTTTTCGCTGAGGTGCGATACATCCTGTGGCATCTAACGTCTTTCTTCTTTTGGCGTTTGAGGCTTCTCACGTCATTCCCTCAGGCCTGACGGATACGCCGGGTGCATTTTTTTCCTCCACAAAGCGTTTGCGAAGCCTTTTATTGAATTTTCCTGAAAGCTGGCATGTTTGCTTTGGCTGGAGGTCTTTATTTCTGCTTATTTCACCGCACCGCTGCCCCCTCTACAGTCAGCAGTAACGTCCTGTCAGTGGCATCAAGGCGCTGCGCACGTGCCGGGAGACGACAACACGGGCTTCGTATGGCTGGGGTTATTTCAAGTTGTTTGTTTTTATGCTGATTACTCGTATCTTATTTCATTCTTTAAAAACAAAGCCAGGCACAGACTAATAAGCAGAAAATATTATTTTCCCTCTGACAGCTCATTAGCGAGCATTAAGTCGAGAAAACATGCAGCTCACAATCTGATATTCTTTGGTGCTATAATTATGTTTGCTAACAGGCGTTTCATTCAGCGGCTATTTTAATGGCATTTATTTTCCACCATTAACGACACCCTCAGAGCCAGGTTTGTGTCCCATCACTATGATACTGGAAAAAACACGGGCAGAACGTATTTTCATTGACATGTTGTGTACAGCACCCGTTTACAATGTTTTCAGTTTTTTTTATTACTATTTTGAGCTTTTTTTATATATTTTTTGGTGAGAGATTGGAGTAGTGGTGAAGGGTCAGATTTGAACCCCCACTGTTGTACTGAATCGATTTTAAATTGCCTCACTCTCACTCTGATGCCTTTTCATGATGCTGGAAGTAAAATACGATTTTCAGCCGACCAAATAACCAATTTAGTTATTTCTTTAATCTGAGTTTGTAGCGTCTGTGTTTGGGCGAGATTTTCCACATAAAAAGCTAAATTGAAACCCATCTACATTTTAAAGGCAAGGCAAGGCAAGGCAAGGCGAGGCAAGGCAAGTTTATTTATATAGCACATTTCAGCAACAAGGCAATTCAAAGTGCTTCATATAGCGGCAAAACATATTAAAAGAAACTATTTTAAAATTAATTAAAGGAGAAAAAAATAATAATACAATCAAAATAAAAAAGTAAAATGGCAAAAAAAAGAAGGATAAAAGTCAGTGCAGAATGCAGAGGTGTGCAAGAAAAATTGATATTAAAATGATTTGTTTAATTAAAAGCAGCTGTAAAAAGGTGAGTCTTCAACCTGGATTTAAAGGAGCTGAGAGTTTCAGCAGACCTGATATTTTCTGGAAGTTTGTTCCAGATACTTGGAGCATAAAAGCCGAACGCTGCTTCTCCATCTTTGCTTCTAACTCTTGGGATTGAAAGTTGACCTGATCCAGATGACCTGAATGATCTTGATGGTTCGTACTGGATCAGAAGATCACCCTAAACCATTTATCGCTTTATAAACCAGCAGAAGTATTTTAAAATCTGTCCTCTGACAGACAGGGAGCCAGTGTAAAGACCTCAGAACTGGACTGATGTGATCCACTTTCTTGGTGGCTCTTTGTCAGTCAGGAGTCGGTAAGAAGAGAGGAGTTTTGCCTCTGACGTGATATTCCTAGAATGCAATAATCGACACCTTGCTGGTTCGACACTGAAGAGTCACGCAAGAAACATATTTTGATATAACTTCACCAACTTCCAAGGTGCTCAGAGAGGAAAAAACAGCCTAAAAGGGTCAAAACTCCAACATTTAGGGTATGACGAACAACTCTACTCTCAGAGCATCAAACTTAACGTAAAGCCCGGACAAAACAAGTGGAGCCTCATCCAAACATTTTTGAACAGAGCATACAAAAACGGAAAGTGTTGTAATGTAAGAAAAGTCCAGAGGCCAGAAGATAAATCTTAGAATCTTCTGCCGACACTTCGTCAAATTATTCACATACAAAAATCTCTCTAGGTCTCACAACTTAGGCAACGGAAGAGTTTGTTGAGTTTGTGGAGAAATATACCCAACTAACTTGAGCTTCCCTTGGGGTAAATATGACTTTTGACCAAAGTACAACAATTCACACAATTCAAATCACTCCTATTATTGTCAGAATTTGATGGACACTGATAATGGAGGCTATAACTGGAGTTGGTACATATATTATCACACAGTTTGTGATGAATATTTAGGAAAGTGACTGTATTATTCACTGGATTTGATAGCCAAAGGGTTTCTTTCACGGCACAGAGGTAAAGTGGGTCGCCCTCCATCGTAAGGTCAGCAGTTCCACCCCAAACTCCAACTGGTATCTATCCTGGTATCCTTAAGCAAGACATGGAAGGTCAAACAGCTCTCTGTAAAGCATGACTGAGTGGATTTTGAAGCTCGACGGCTGCATTGTTTTACACTAAGTTAGTGAATTAGTGCCTGTCGCCAACACTTAAGTGTTACAAAACAAGAACAAGCTGCTGGAAGTAAGTGCAATCCAAGCGTGAAAACAACACTTTTAGCAAGAACAAATTTGGTGCAGTAGCTTGTGTAGCAAAATGCGTCACTGTGACATTACTTAAGTGATCAGATTCTAGTATGACATGCTCCTCTGCTTAATTTTTTTTTTTTTTTATATATACATAAATATAAATATGAAAAAATGGGTTTATTCTCTATATTTCATTTATTTATAATTATTATTACAATTAATAATAAATTTATTTACTTATTCTGTTATTTTATAAACTTAAAAATATTGGTAAGCAGGTATGTTGATTTGTATCTACTTAAGTGTAGTTATATATATATATATATATATATATATATATATATATATATATATATATATACATATATACATACATATATATACATATATATATATATATACACATATATATACATATATATACATACATATATATATACACATATATACACACACACACATATATTTATATATATATATATATATATATATATATATATATATATATATATATATAAATATATATATATACCTTTATTGGTATATAAGGGTGAAAGTATGTATGTATGCGGATGTACATATCTGTGCAGGTGAATAGGTATGGATTATTGATTTATTTGTTTATTTATTATTATCATCAATATTGTTTCTTTTTTGTACTATTTTGTCAAGGGATGTTTTGTAATGTACGAGGACATCAAGGAAAAAAAAGAGAGGAAAAGGGGGGAAAAAAGGGGTGCTGTTTTGGCTTAAACCAATGACATGCAAAATGTAACATACTTGATGTTGTTAACAGCTGTATGTAAATTGTGATGTATACTTGGTAAGCTTGCAACACTCTGAAAATAAAAAAAGAAAAGAAATGCTCCTCTGCTCACCCCTTCCCAAAGTGGAAGGGGATGGTGGCCTTTAAGGACATTAATCTCCTGGGATGCTTTATTTGTAATCAACCACTCTCCTCAAAACACTTCTATTTTGTCCTTTCTGAGCTGCCATAGAAAAACGAAGGTAGAAGATAAAGACTTCTAACGGGAGGGACAATATTTTTATCTTTATATCCAAAGCCTGTATGCACGCTCCGCCATCAGTGATGAAGACGTACCATTTGTACAAATGGGGAAAAAATTGATTAATGGTATGCATGAGTCAGGTTAATGGCTCAACAGAGCATTACATTTAATGGTGGTGGATCCCACGACTACAGGCGCTAACAGCAGGAGTCACCGATTAATATGAAATATTTGAAGAGTAAAGATATTTGTGGACTGAATGAATCCTTTGGAAGAGTATGATAATGAAGAGCTATCCATCAAATTTAGATAAAGGATAGGTTGGATAGGGGTTTTCCAGAAAGTTCCTGAATGGGCCGCTCCATCGCGGTACGTTATGAGTAATGATCCAGTTTGTGTACAAAACGTATTTGAACCAATTCAGAGATATGACTTTCTATTTTCACCAAGATTATTATGTTGAATGCAACTATGTTATGCACACTACACCTTTAAATCACTATCAGCATCGTCTATAGCAGTGGTCCCCAATCCCCGGCACACAGACCGGTACCGGTCTGTGGGTCATTCGGTGCCGGACTGCACAGAAGAAATAAACAACTTCCATTATTTCCATTTGGTGTATTATTTGAGTCTTATCTGTCTATGACTCATAGAGGCATGGATTCACGTTTATTATTATATATAGAAAATAACACAGGCTTATGTATTTATCTGCTACACCTTTACAGATCGGTCCATGAAAATATTATCAGACATTAAACCAGCGCAAAAAAGTTTGGGGGCCACTGGTCTAAAGCGTATGTTGGTATGTTGGTCTAACAGCTAAGCTAACGCTGTTAGCCTGAACTGGTAAACATATTATAAAGTGACACTATTAGCTCATTAATATATGATTCAGATAAAACAAACGATGCTTAAACGATGTTGGGTGTCTGTTTGATGGCAGAGTGGAGTGTGGACTGAGAGTGTACTACAGTACAACCAGGAGCTGCTGCTGGGTCCAGGGAGGTGAGCTCTGACGTGTCATTGGCTAACCTGACAGCAAGACAACAGCCACGGGGCAAACACCAACAGAGCGGCTCCGTTGTCTGCAGCCAGCTGAATACTAATCCAGCAGCCTGCCTCCCCTGTCCGCTGCAGGCTTCTACCCCCAGAAACAAATCAAATCTGCTCACAGGCCAAACACCGATTCACTCTCCCTGTGTTTGATGAGTTTGTCTCCTGAACCACATACTAAGAGCAGTCAGTTACCTCGGAGGTCCTGCTCTACCCATGTAAAAAAAAAACGAGCAGGGCAGGAAACAGGTTTCTGTAGAATCTTTTTACATGACGTTGCTTCTTTTCTCTCTCGATGGTTTTTAATCTGAGCACGTTTTGTCCTCCAGAAACACTTTGTTCTCACCGGTTTGTTGCTGCAGTATGAACAAGTTGTCGAGCTGAACTTGTCAAAAAAAAAAAAAAAAAAAAAAATCAAAACCTTGTCTGCTTGCTCCATTAATTAAAGACACATAATTACATTTGCCGCTGATGGTTATCACTTCCCCTCTTCAAACTTGACATCTTACAGCTAATTAATACTGAAGTTCTTTCAGGTCTAAAATTGGCTTTTTTCTTTCAAATCTTCAAAAAGCATTTGAAGAAAATTCAAACCACACTTCTGACAACTGGAGTACCAAAAACCTTTACCTGTGGGAGGCTTCTGAGGACTGAGCACCGGCTTGATGTGTATGGAAGCGTATTTAAGACATAACTAAAATGAAAATGCAAACATGACGCTGCAAAGGAAATACATTTTCATTATCAAGAAGCACAACTATAACATAACTCAGACGAAAAGGAAAAGATCATCTGCAGTTTCATTTTCAAACCGAACAGTTACAATCCCACAATGCATTTAGCGCCGTCCAGCCAGAAACTCAATCTATGGCAAAGGAGAAGATGCACAACTGTTGCCACTGTGTAAAAACAAGAATGAGATATTTATTTGTGACAGAATTTAGTTTGAAAACCGGAAACGTCGGTTAAATTGGGTAAAATTATACGTCAAGAAACTGCCGGCAAATCAACCGGATGTGACGTACGTAGAAGGGGATGCTAGCAAAGTTGGCTACTGTTCCATTTGTAGTTGGATTTCCCACATTCCCGTTTCATTGTCATGTTGGTCTGAAGGGCTGGTGTAACCCCTGTAAAAATATCAGCTTCTGACTGTACTGCTGTTAGGAACCGCCCCGAGTTCTCGCAGTATTTTGGCGCCATCTTGCGGTAACTCATGTTCAGATTTGTCACCCTGAGTTGGCCGAGTTTTTCTCTCTTCTGCTGGAATTAAATGAACGAGCGAGCTGCATAAAGGCAACCATCATCATCATCATCTTCCTCCCCACCAGCGCACCAGAAGGTATAAAGCCTATGCCTTCAATGGTACTCATTCAACACTAGGGCTGCCACATACGATTATTTTGATAATCGACTAGTCGCCGATTATTTTTTGTGATTAGTCGACTATTCGGATCAAACATAAACTGCAGCTTATTGCACCAGCATACAGCTAACATCATTAGCTTCCAGCTTCAAGTGTTTAAGGTATGTGCTAACTAAAAATGAAGACAGTTAATATCATAGTTCATTCAGCTTTTAATGAACTTTGCAGCTTGTAGCAGCATTTCTGACAATTTTTTAATGGACCAATTTTCTATTCAAACATGACATCGCTATTAAGTAGGTAGCTCCCTGTTGACGTTAATGTTAGCAGCTAACTAGCCAGTTAGCTTACCGAGATTGTCATTCTTCGTCAGAAAATAAATCAGCCACGGCGTGCTGTCTTTTCAGATGCTCGTGCTTCACCGTCGTTCTGTCATGGAAGGACATTTCTGCTTTGCAGATTTTGCATTGCACACTTTTCTCCTTTATTTTGGAAAAATGCTCCCAAACTTTCCAGCTCTGTTGCCGGCTAGCCATGATACTGTTGGGCATAACTTCCAGTGACATCATGGGTTACCCTGGTTACCACTTCTGTGCGTATGCGTCAAGGACAGAACGGCGGACGAGACAGGTGAAAGTACAGCGGCAGCTTGAGGGAAAAATAAAGTTTAAAAAAATATTAAAACGACGACGTCGATTATTAAATAAGTCGCCGACGAATTTGATCGTCGACGTCATCGTGACTAGTCGACTAATCTTGGCAGCCCTATTCTACACACACTTTTTCTGATGGACTCTAATATAGACTTTGAATCAAAGGACTGTCACCCACACACACACACACACCCTCCTGTTGATGGAACATGAGAATTTTATGAACTGTGGGGAGAAACAGGTTAATTCTTGGTTGTTTTATTGACTCTTGGCTGATGCTCAGTTGCTTATTGTCTTTTTATATTTATATCAATCATATGGTCATGACCTAACTGTATATATGTGAATGCCTATTATATTTAATTTGTATACACTTTGGTCTAAGCTGTGTTTATTATATTGGCCTCTTATCTCCATGAGCGAACTTTAGCCCATACTTATACCAACCCTTAAGTATCTCAAATTTGGAGTGAGTTCTAAAATGCAAATGATGTTTTCTGTTTCATTTGGTTCATGTCATAGTTGAGCTTCTTGAAGTTTTTAAAGGACCATTTCTTAAAAATTAAAATGCAAACACTCTTTTAATTTAAATCTGATTTATGTCACATGATGTGCAGTCTAGAAGATGAAAATGATAATTCAATATTTGAAATTTCATTCGGTTATAACTCAAAAAAAAAACCAAGCTTTTATTCCGACAAAGGACAATGTATCTCCTTCGTTGCATTTTTATTTGATTATCTTAAATATGTTTCCTTAGATGTGAGTTTGCTTCAAGAATATTAGCCGACTAGGACGTAATCTACAGACAACAAAAGCAAAAACTGACAAAACGAAGAGACAACATCGAAGCAGCAGAGGGAAAAGGAGGATCTGGATGCTGATTGGTGGAAAGCCGAGCAGCAAAATGAAGCTCAAGAAGTCAAAGAAAACCCAAAGAGAGTCCAAAGCTTCTCTTTGACTCGTTCTACTTTAAGGCTGCATGGAGAGGAATCACTTAGCCCCCCCCCCAGGGACCATCCAAGAGTGCCTCATGGCCCAGTTCACGTTGTTCTCCTCCCTCCCTGTTACAGGTGAGGAAGAGGAGGAAGAGGAGGAGCAGCAGAGAGCGAAGCTCTAACCCGCTGATCTGAATCATTCATTATTAATCAGACGCACAGCGGCTTTCAGCTCCTCGCCGGCCAATCAGGAGGAAGGGTTCCAGCCATGAGGCACTTCTAGCACTCTCTCTATCTGCTCCATCTTCCTCTTGTATCTATCTGCAGCTCCTCTCCGCTGACCCGACAGCGAGGTCAGATGCAAACACGAGGAGTTAAAGAAGACAACAAAAGCAGAGGCAGGAGGAAGAGAAGAGATGGGCGAGAAAGGGGTGAGAGAGGAAGGGGAAAGGATGTGAGAGAGAACACGTGGAAGGAATGAGAAAGATGGAACGTGGGAAAGCGAAAAGGAAGCAGGAGGAGCAGGGCGGAGAGAAGGATAGAGGCTAAAGCAGGAGGGTAATCGGACAGGAGGGGATGCTGCGGCAAAGTTTCAAAAAGATGGAGAGAGTCAGAGCTTCATGGGAAGAAAGAGAAAGAGACGCCTGGGGAGGGAAAGAGAGCGGGGATTCTTGCACAGCAGCGCTGACAGCCCCTGCTGAGCGCCCACAGAGACCCCTCAGGACAAACATGCCAGGTCTGAGTGTGTGTTCAGTGTTGATCCCCTTCACTCTCTCTCTCTCTATCAGGTGTCTCTGGGGAGAGGGTGCGAGTGAGCGTCTGCTGTCAGTCAACACAGTCGACACCGACACTGATGGAAAGCTGTGTGTGTGTGTGTGTGTGTGTGTGTGTGTGTGCACATGAAGAGAAGCTGAGTTTTGTTTAATGACTTTAATAAAAGGGGGAAAAAGTGACTTCATGCAGCAACTTTCACATTCAAGCGATTAACTTTCAACCTAAAGGGAGTTCCTCCAGCTGATATCGGTTCATTTTAAACGCTGTTCCTCGGTGTCCGAGGGGGACCAGACCGAACCATTTACAGCACAAAGTCCATTTGATGACATCATGCTGGCGAGCAAAGTTTCTCTCTGCTGAAAAGGACTTCCTGGATTATTTTCTAGTGATGGTCGTCTAAACAGCAAGCAAGAGTTTTTAGTGGAAACGCTGACTAGTGATAGACCGATATGCTTTTTCCAGGGCCGATACAGATTATTAGTCGTGAAGGAGGCCGATAACCGATAATTGCAGCCGATATTCATTTGCAGTAAAAGTGAATATATTGACATCAAAATTTTGAATGATACAAACTCTGATCCTTAACTTTGTTTAAATGCCTTTCAGCACATGTTTATTTAACATTTTCCAGGCTCAGCAGCATGTCTTCTAAAGGTCAATAAACATTTAAACAAATAAATAGCTCCCTTAAGTTTTCTACAGTATATAAACTGTTTCAAAATTTCAACACAACTAAAATGTTTATCTCTTTTTTTTAACTTCAAACAATAACAATAACAATATCATTTTCAAGAGCCAAGCAAGCTGTGAAAGTTATAATAAGTTCATAGACTGTGAGATAGTCACAATGCTAATTGCGTTAGCCGGTCAATGGGATTTTCCATTTATGTTAGCATTAAGCTAGCGGACTTTCGCTAACCGAAGCAAAGTAGTTAAGAATAGCTTTCCTTTGCCAAGTTTTGAAGTGACCTATTATCGGCTGTCGTATTAAAAAAAAGGCCGATGCCGATATGGGTCAAAATGACAAATTTATAAATGGTTAAATCTACTGACTGCCTTTCAACAAAATGAGCATCTGTTGCTCCACTTCTGCCCTCAGATGAGACGCATTTAACATAGGTGATAGACAGATGGTCAGTCCACCTCTTCCTCACAAACAGACTACCAAAAGACTCTGCAGTTATATCGCTTCGCAAGAGTCGTGTATTTTTGACAATGGGTGATAGTGCTCATGGGAAATGGAGTCTTTAACCCAGATTCTGGAAGGTCCTCACAGCACCTTTAACTCCAAAAATCATCTAAAAGGAGCCGACTGACCTGGCGTGAAAAGTTTTTCAGAGGATTGATGACAGACCTGAGGTATGGGAAAGTCCTCCAAAAAACTGATCCTCCTGGACTCACTTCCTGTTACTCAAATGGACCGGTACTTATATAGCGCTTTTCTAGTCTTACGGACTACAATAATGAAACTACTCAAAGCGCTTTACACTGCTAGCCTCATTCACCCAACCACACCACATTCACACACTGATGGCCGGCCATAGCTAACATTCACACGACATTCATACACCACTCAACAACGGTGGGAGCAACTTGGGGTTCAGTGTCTTGCTCAAGGACACTTCGGCATGTGACTGCAGGATCTGGAATCGAACCCACAACCTTCTGATTGTGGGGCGACAACTCTACCACTGAGCCACAGCCACCACAGGGATACAAACTGCAGGAGCAGCAAATAATGATCGTTTTGGTTCAGTTATGAAAGAACATCGACCAATGAGAATAAAATAATTTATCTGCGTTATAAACAGTGTGTTTATGTAAGTCATGGTTTCAAAAGTTCCAACAACATTTTCCTGACAGCTGGATGAAATCCAGATACAGCTTTATATGTTTGAGCTGCAGAGTCCTCCCCCACTCTGTCCCGCTGTCAATCAACCATCAGCCATCCTGTCAGTGCAGCCGCTGACGCTGATGCGTGCCGACATCTGTGTATAAACACTAACGTGTGTGTGTGAGTAAGAGGCGAGCTCAATGCCACCGATCACGGTTAGGGTCATAGTCGCTTTCTTTTTAAAAGTGATGGATCGCTTTCTCGACGCCAAGACAGGAAAGCTCTCGGCTCGATAGTACACCGCCGAGAACAAATACCACGGGGAAATAATAGGGAATGATCCGTCGTTTGTAAACTGGCTGCAATTTATATTGACATTTCAGATTGACTGTATCGAGCTGAAACGAAAGCAGGCGCTCGTTCAGACTAAAGATACAGTAGAGAGAGAGAGAGAAATGAGAGCCAGTGGATGCATCTGTGTGTGAAGGACAATCATACAGCTCCAGCTGAGTGGCCAGCTGCCTCCTTTGTTTGACTGGAGTGTGTTGGAGTGCATGCATGTGTCCATCCAATGTGTGTGTGTGTTTAATAGACTTGAGTGGATGTAGTAGAGTTTGAGTGCCAAAGTCTAAACCTGCAGATGTGTTGAAGAGGCTGGATGGTGAGATGATGATGATGATGAGATTTGTGATCAGCTTCAGACCTCTTCCAGCTGCTGAAACACGCTCGAGCGGCTGCAACATCCCAAACTCTGAGTCGGTGGACTCGTGCCAGATTCACCGACTGGTTTACATCCCGATCGACAAAAAATGAATCTACTCAGCGCAGGAATCTGACGCTCCTCCCTCACTCTTTGAATACACAGAGCTGCTGCAGAAATATAATTATCCTGGGGAGGGAATGGGGGGGTGCAGAGGGTAAGCTGACAACAGGAGCGACGTTAACGGCCCACTCGCTGACACTAAAGACCTGAAAGTGACGACAGTAATCACCTCTCTGCCTTAACAAGGTAAACGCTCCAGAGCAGGGCCGGTTAGAGGGATAACACGGCTGCATGCTGATGGCCGCCGCACTGATGGGGACTCTCAAGGTCTCGGTTTGAGTCTCAGACCCTCTTACTTAAAGATAGTGTGGAGGATTAAAGGACTAATGTGTGTGAAAAACCGGTCCATGTTTTCATCTTCAGTAGACCTGATCGAGTCCTCATGAACACCAAGAAAGTGGATCACATCAGTCCGGTTCTGAGGTCTCTACACGGGCTCCCTGTCTGTCAGAGGATAGATTTTTAAAATACTTCATTAAATGGTTTAGAGCCAAAATATATCAGTGATCTGATCCAGTATGAACCGTAAAGATCACCCTTTTTACAGCTGCTTTTAATTAGAATTAGAATATTTAAACAAATCATTTTAATATCAGTTTTCTTCTTTTTTTGAACTTTTATTGTCAGAATTAGACAGTCAAGCATCATAACAATACAACAATACTTCCTGAGACTGGGCCCTAACAGACGCTTAATAATTTACAATTTCAAGACAGAGATGGAGAGAAAAAAAAAAAAAAAAAAAAAAAGGGGGGGGGGGGGAATCCTACTCAATGAGGTCTTTGACTGGTCTCCAGCTTCTTTCAATGCTTCCACTGGGAAACTGTAGGTGGTTCAGGTTTTAACCAAGAAATTGTTATCAATTTACTTGCAGTCATTAGAAGAAGATGTAGCAAAAACTTCTGATCATGGGACAGTCCATCAGGAAATATGTCCAGTAAGAACGTTGAAGGGTCCAGAGATACACATCCCCAAAGACCTGTCCTGGAACATCAACACCACATCTCTGGCCAAGAAAGCTCAACGGCGACTCTACTTCCTGCGGAAACCGAGAAGAGCAAGAGCCCCGACCCCCATCATGTTCTCTTTTTATAGAGGCACCATTGAGAGCATCCTGACCAGCTGCATCACCGTGTGGTACGGCGCCTGCACCGTCTCCTGCCGCAAGACCCTGCAGCGCACTGTGAAAGCAGCTGAGAAGATCATCGGTGTCTCTCTTCCCTCCCTACTGGACATTTACAACACCCGCCTCACCCGCAAAGCCACAAGGATTGCAGGTGACCCCACCCACCCGTCC
Organism: Labroides dimidiatus; assembly: GCA_030710495.1. NCBI lineage: Eukaryota > Metazoa > Chordata > Actinopteri > Labriformes > Labridae > Labroides > Labroides dimidiatus. Next base: position 2,310,586 of record CM061156.1, read on the forward strand.
CACAGTCTCTTTAACCTGCTGCCGTCGGGAAGGAGACTGCAGGGTGTCCGGGCCAAAACCAGCAGGCTCAAAGACAGTTTTTTCCACCAGGCAGTCAGGACTCTTAATTCCCTCCCTGTTCTGCCCCCACTCCCCCCCCCTGGCCCCCACCATTGACTCTGGGCCACAGACTCTGCCCATGCACACACCTATTTTAGGACTGCACACTTTACTTGCACTATCTGCACTATTTGCACTATTACCCCATATTCCTCATCCCTGTTCACTTCATTTTTTTTTTTACCCATGCCAGAATTTGCACCACTGCACTACTGTTTACCTCATGTCTGTTTACTGTTTACTGGTTACTGTTTATAGTAGTATTTAAGGTAGTCTTATCTAGTGTAGTCTAGTTTAGTTATTGTAATGTTATTACTCTGCTGCACCGTGGGTCCAAGAGGACTGAAATTTCATTTATGCTGTATGTCGAGCATGTGTAGCATATTTGACAATAAAGTTGACTTTGACTTTGATAAATTGACTTGAAGAAGGTTTTCTACTATGTATGAAGGGGCAATCCCAAAATATGTGTGTTTGATCTCCAACAAGTCCACAATTTCTCCAACATTTATTACTATCCCCACTTTTAGAGAGAAAAGACTTTAACGGGGTCCTGAAGAATCCTATTTTAAACTTCCAATCAAACTCTTTCCAGAGTTGGCTCCCCATCCCCGCCTCTATGACAACCAATGCAAACATTTTCCCAAGTCTCGTCGTCAAATGTCACATTCAGTTCCATTTCCCATTGATTTTTTTAAATGTTGTGTATCGTCAGACAGATCCATCATTTTCTTTATAAATCAGACACTTGTTTGTTCATTACCCCATCATTCTCCACCAAGTTAACAACTTTCTGCTCTTTTAATTCATTTTTAAATTCTTTCTTCTAACATGTGTTGCTGATCTTTTCTATGTGAAGCACTCTGAGTTGCCTTGTCGCTGGAATGTGCTGTATAAATAAACTTGCCTTGCCTCACTTAAACTTGTCTCCTGTTTACTTCACAGAGTTCTGATTGTTTGTGGAATTTCTAATAAGTCCCTGCGATGGAAAGCAGGGTGATTCATTCGTATCATCAAATCCCAGCTGCCAACACACCCACCCAGACTTGGCCCAGGGCGGGCCGCCTGCTGGTGCCCCTCCTCTTTAATGCCTCCGCCCCAGCCAAACCACGTCTCCCCTCTGTTCAAGCAGCCGGCAAAGCGATACAAACCGCTAATCATTTTAAGTACACAAGCGTGATAACACGCTGTAAAGTGAGGTGAATTGCTGTCTTTAAATGTGTTTTAAATTTTAATAATTCCTCTCAAAGCGGATGACGTTTCTCACGAGCGCTGAAGCTTCCTGGTGTTGACTCATGTGAGATCTGTGAGGAGCTACGGTCATTACGTTACACATTAAAGCAGAGACTTCAATGAAACTTGGTGTTTTCTTTGGAAAAGCCTGATTTTATACACTTCCTGTTACAAATTCCACCAATCCCGTGTTCAACCGTCACAGAATGCACCACCTCAGTTCTTCAAAATCGCTTGTGTTTCAGCCGCCGGTGAAGAAAAGATGAGTGTTTTTCTTGCTTTCCTCACTTCCGCTCCTCTTCTCATGCATCGGTTCGCTCGGCTGAACAACCAATCAGAGTGATTTCTCCTCGCTGATGAGCTCTGCTGCTGCTTCAACATGTTCAACTGGCTGAAAAGCTGCAAACAAGGGCGTACGGCTGCCAAATGTACAGGACGCACAGCGAAAAACTGGGGCCACAGATGCTCGACAACAGCTGGACAATGACCGGTGGCTGGCGCTGGCGGCCGGCCTGGTGTGTCAGGGTGCTTATAGTTCTGACATATTCTCACACGGGCTGATGGGGAAATGTCTGAGGGGTTCATCTGACGAAGCGGTAATGATCCATAACCAGCCCCTCACCTTGGGTGAGTGTTCAGAAATCACTGCACTGCTGAAAGTCTGCCAGCGTTGAGCAGCCAGGCTGCGTGTGTGAGCTCAAACTGCTTCATCTGTTTATTTGGACTTTCTTTGGACTCTTCCCTGCCAGACGCCTCGGCGGTGACTCCGTATGAGGTGAGGATAATCTGATGTGAGACAGCAGCAGGGATGAGTCTGCTACAAGTGAGTACAGCTGATAATATTCATGTTGAGTGAAGGTACTAACCTATGAACACTCAGTGTGGCAGAAAACGCCTCCTGAACACCTGCAGCCTGGCGTCTGCTTCTGTGTTGACACTGCTACACTCACCCAGACGCCAAGTCAGGAGGCCACAGTGGTCACGTTTCCTGATTCTCAGGGCATCTTAGTCCCTCTCAGTAGTTTAACAGAGATACGAGGGCTGGTTGAGTCTTGTAATGAAGGCTCTAGTTCAGCTCTGTACCTGCAGACTGGTGTCTGTACTAGAGGATGACATTTTTCGGGAATTCCCGTGGGATGGGAGTCATTTTTTTTATCAATCCCCTGACTGGGACGGGACGGGACGGGACGGCGTGTCTCCAGACCTAAATCCAATAGAACATCTTTGGGGCATCCTCAAGCTGAAGGTGGAGGTGCGCAAAGTCTCGAATAGCCGCCAGCTCCGTGATGTCGTCATGGAGGAGTGGAAGAGCATTCCAGTGTCAACCTGTGAAGCTCTGGTAAACTCAATGCCCAAGAGAGTAAAGGCAGTTCTGGAAAATAATGGTGGCCACACAAAATATTGAGACTTCAGAAACTTTCACTAAGGGGTGTACTCACTTTTGTTTCCAGGGGTTTAGCTATTAATGGCTATATTTTAAGTTATTTTGAGGGAAAACTAAATTCACACTGTTATATAAGACGACTTTTCATTGTGTCAAAGTGTCATTTTGTCAGTGTTGTCCCATGAAAAGAGACACTTAAATATCTGCAGAAATGTGAGGGGGGTACTCACTTTTGTTACACACTGTATGTCCACCAAAATTCAAACCCTTAGATATGAGGCTCACACCAGCTTGGATGCTACACCCATAACAAGAAGAGACGCATGTTTGATGTCACATAGAGATCCAGTACACAAACTGTGATATACAGAGACACCACCTCAGGATTATTCAAACACTGTGACATGGATCTTTACTCATATCACCCAGCACAACATTAGACACAAAGATATATTTCAAGGACAACTTTGCACTAATTACCTATTTCAAAAGGCAAGGCAAGGCAAGGCAGGGCAGGGCAGGGCAGGGCAGGGCAGGGCAAGGGCAAGGGCAAGGCAAGGCAAGGCAAGGCAAGGCAAGGCAAGGCAGGGCAGGGCAGGGCAGGGCAAGGGCAAGGGCAAGGGCAAGGGCAAGGGCAAGGCAAGGCAAGGCAAGGGCAAGGCAAGTTTATTTGTAGAGCACAATTCATACACAAGGCAACTCAAAGTGCTTTACAGCAACATAAAATCACCAGATTAGAAAAGAAATTAAAGAATAAAATAAAACATTAAAATAATTAATTTAAAAATGAGGAGTGCAGATCAAATACTTTCAGTTGTAGTCAAAGCTAAACTGAACTGTTTTCAGCCTGGATTTGAACATCGTCAGAGTTGAGGCCTGTCTCACATCTTCTGGAAGACTGTTCCAGATTTTAGGAGCATAAAACTGAAACGCAGCTTCACCATGTTTAGTCCTGACTCTGGGCACCAGAAGGAGACCCCTCCCTGAGGTTCTCAGAGTCCGAGCTGGTTCATACGGCTCTAACATGTAAGAGATGTACTTTGGTGCTGAGCCATGAAGAGACTTGTAAACCAGCAGAGCTGTTTTAAAGTCTATTCTTTGAGCGACAGGAAGCCAGAGCAGAGACCTGAGCACAGGACTAATATGGTCGTATTTCCTGGTTCTGGTCAGGACTTGTGCAGCAGCATTCTGGATGTACTGCAGCTGTCTTACAGCTTGTTTAGAAACCCCAGTGAGCAGGCTGTTACAGTAATCTAACCTGCTGGAGACAAACGCATGGATGAGTCTCTCTAAGTCAGGTTTAGACAGTATTCATCTGATTCTGGAGATGTTTTTCAGATGGTAAAAAGCCGCTGATGTTATTGATTTAACATGGCTGTTTAAGTTGAGGTCTGAGTCCAGTATTACCTCTAGATTTCTAACCTGACTATTACCCTTTAGAGAGAGTCTCAGGGTGACTGATAACACTTTCTCTTTGTTTCTATGGACCACCAACAAAATTCTGGAACTGGATGTCTTGAAGTTATCTGGGAAGTGTCGGGTGTTCCTGCGTGGAAAGAGCTTCCTTGTACGTGATCAGCAAACACAGCTCGTCCATTTCCATGTTTCCATCACTTGTTGTGTTGACTTCAAACTGCGTAAAACTGAGCTTTTAATCAGGACGGAATTTGTAAATGCTTCAGAAACTCTCGTAAGTACAAGTTTAAGCCTGGGCCTGTTGGTTTTTCACCCACTGTGACATCTGTTGCAGAGAAATCAACAGTGCTGTTGTTAAGTAAGAGTAATGTGGAGAGAAACAAAGAGAGCAAACCTCAGCTGTTGTCTGGGTAAAACGTTTGCTCATTTGCAACATAATGGTTCGAGCTGGGGGCCTGCGGTGTTTCGTCTTGATAAAATGAGTGTTTGTAACATTCAGGTGAACCTCCAGAGGACATTTGTTGGGTATCGTAGTCGCTGAACAAAGACGTCACTTCAGGGTTGGTTTGCAGACGGATTAGAAATGTAACCAAACAGACATGAACCCAAACCTGTTAAGACTTTCCGAGAGTCTCAGGAGGTTCACCTCCCTGTGGGGCCGCCAAAAATATATGTACACATTCGTGCTGGATGAAAGTGCCCACTAGAAAGCGGGAGTTATTTTAATATTAGCAGCAGAGCAGCACAGATGTGCCTGTGAGGAAGACTCTCAGGGGAGGCAGGATTTTCTGGGACATCAGGCATGAGTGCCAGGCTGACTATTAGAAGGTTAAGTCAAGTTTTTTAAGACGTAAACAGCACGGTGGCCCAAAGCGTGGTCAGTGTTCTAGAAGAGTGGTTCAGGAGCAGTTTTTACCCCATTACTCCGACATGTCTATCAAAAACAAAACACAAGACGAGGAGAGAAGAGAGAGAGAGTCCTGATGGTGAACTTTTTGATTCTGGAGAACTCCTCCTTCGCTAAACGGACACAAAACTCGCACAAATAAACTTTTACAGCTATTCAAATGAGAGGGAAAATTAAGGGACATGAAGTTTCCAGTCCGACATCAAAAACAGACACAACTTGCACAAAAAATTTCCATCACAAACACACCCCTCTGTGTGCAGAGCGAGGACAAAAAAAACAAAAAAAACCCAGCATTTTTATGGACGCTTCTTCTCCAGTAGTTTGGATTTATGTAGCCGGGAAATTTGTCATTCAGGTCACTGTTACTTCAAAGGGCGCTTGCTTTGGCAGCAGCCAAGTTTTAAATTAAAAACATGACAGCTTGAGTGAAATTTAAAAAAAAAGCTCAAGAATACATTTTCATTGCATTTCCAAAAATGTTTGGGAAATTTCACCAGCTCCAGGGCGTTTTTTTTTTTTTCCAGGCCCTGGGAAGACAACATCGAATTTGCACGAGCAGACACGACGCCCGATTTGTAAATCATGAAAATTTTTTTCATAAATGTTTGCAGTCGTTCCTCGACTGGTGTTTGAATTCAAACACAGGAAGAGGAGGAAAAGTGTTAATTCACGCTTGAAAGCAGAAACATAATGAGAGGAAGGTGAGAAGCTGCTGGACAGCTGGACATGAATAAACGAGTGCATCCTGTCGGTGAAAAGCGCTGATGTTTAATGCATCCTGAGAGCGCTTGTGAGGGAGGGGGGGGGGGGATCTTTGCTGGTGCTGCAGATAACGCGACAGCACGGGCTTTACGTGTCCCCGAAAGGAAGAAAATTACGAGAGCGAGATTAAGACGGAGAGAAAGTCGGAGCAAACAATTTCCACGTTAATTAGCATCCCTCTCCTCCCCCGCAACGCAAACAATGCAGCGCCCAAAGACGCAGAAGCAAACAGGGACAAGGCTGAGCTTGCTAACTTTAGGGTCTGTGCTCATCTGTGCTGAATCAGAGGCAGGCAGAACACACACCAACATAAAAAAAAAACATGAAAAAAAAAAAAAAAAAGAGACTGAGCTGTGGGATTAAGAGAAAGTCTGGGGAGTGGTAGGAGGCTGAGAGGGGAGGAGGAAGGGAGAGAGAGAGAGAGAAAGAGGGGTGGAACAGGGGAGACAGACGAGGCAGAGAGAGAAAACAACAGGAGGGGAGAGAGGGAGCTGGAGATGAAAGAGGAGCGTGATGAGGAGGGAAAGAGAAGGAAGGATGGAGAGAAGCTGCGGTATCTGGGAAACAAAGGACGGATGGAAAGAGAGAAAAAGAGGAAGAGAAGGTGAAAAGAACGAGCGTTAGAGAACAAGGAAGAAACAAAAGGAGGAGGAGAAAAGAGAGAGGGAGGTGGGGAGGAAAGAGGGTGAGTCGATATAGAGATGGATGGGTGGGAAAATGGACGGAACAGAGAGGAAGGAGAGTGAGGGATGTAAAAGTGATGGGTAATTGAGGGAGAGAGGGTGAAAGATGGAGGAGGAGAAAAAAGGACAAGAGAGAGAGAGAGACAGAGAGAGACAGAGGTTATTCTGTGCATGGATTCATGTCATGTCCTCCTGCACACAGGCTGCACGCGTCGTCTAATGCTGACATGCAAACATACAAATGCTGACACACGTGTAAGAACGCACAGCATCACGGGCAGCTGCCTGCAGGCTCTGCATTTGTATGCAAAGAGAGCGAGGTGTGTGTTCCCGCACTTCAACTCCTGCAGCTTTGGCGCTGGAGATCCTCCAAAATAAACCTCGGCGTCGGGGCGATTTGTTCGGTCGATGCAGAAACATACAGACGCTGAGCATGAGCGCGCTGGAACGAGGCGGGTTGGCGCAGAAATATAAGAGCATCTCTCAAATCAGCAGCATCAGATGTCTCCGTCTGTACGCGTCTCCTGGATCAATAAAGCAGCGTGACTGGGAGCAGCCATTTTTTTTCCCAGGGCATCGTAAGGAAACATGAAAAGTCCTTCAATTCTCTCCTGGGTTCTACACACACACACACAGAAACACACTCACACAAGAAGATGGAAGTACACACACGCAGTCAAGCACGTGTATAAAAAAAAACACACACTTGTCTGTTCAATTTTTGGTCCCCTTTCATTTCTGAATCGATAGAGCATCACAGCGGAT